>DWTU01002378.1:0-11585 GCA_018251515.1 Cecropterus confusis | reverse complement strand
GCTCAGAGGACTCCGGTTGCGTTCCTTTAGAGATCCTGGAGTCCTCTTCGCAGCGCCGAGGACGACCACCAGGGGGGTCTTAGTGCGGCAAAATTCCCACATAACCTGGCGCTGCTCCCACGGTGTCGGCTACCATTTGAAGGTTTCTCCCTCGAGAATAAAAAAAGGTCATAAACTAACTGTGTGCCCTATTTCATCCAAATTTGATTACTGGTTTTTCTAGAAAAAGTAAAGAACTCCATCTTTCCATCCTCACAATAAAACGTAAATGCTTTCTACATTCATTCACCTTTCATTAGTAAGTGGTTTGAACATTTTGGTTCAGGGTTAAGTGTATCTTTTTTTGGATCTGTGAATAGAATAACTATACGGATACAACGCTTCAACTGTATCAAGTAACAATTACTTGTAATCTACGCTTATCGTTTACGTCGGTTTTGAGAAAAGTGCTGAAAGGAGAATCTTGAATATCGTTTATTTAGCCTGAAGAATTATTTATGGGTTCTGGAGTTCATTTGTAAAGGAAATGGATTTTTAACACCAGCCCAGATCAAATTTAGATTCGGGTTACATGAATGAATAATTAGCAGTAGAATATTTCATATTATGTCACAGCCTAATAGTTGAAGCTCGGCCTCTCAATCAAGGGTCCAATCCGAGATTGAAATCCCAGGCATGCAACATAATTTTTTCTTAAATGATATTCATATTATAAATGCCCAACAGTAGGACAATAATGGGTTGACGATCCGAATACGCGAGTAGCTTAGAAGTTGTTATATCGGTCTATTACGGATAAGTTTTCGGGGTCAAGTTAGGTAGACGAGTACTTGATAAATGTAGAATGTTCTGGATCTGGATGGTTATAAATTTGCTTTTATGTAATCATCAAATTATATTATATTTTACACTCTTACGCTAATTGTTATCTCAGTGTTTTGACATTCAAGGTGAGAACATATAGAAAAAGTATATTGTATACATTAATTAAATTGTTAGTACGTAACAGATCATTAAGGATTAATTCATATAATTATGTATATCGTTATTATTCAGCGTTAAAAGGACGAATTCTCAGTTTTTAATCAGCGTGACGCTACAAAAAGTTAATGCCTTTGTTTTTAACGTGAAACCTCGCATTTATTGATCTAAATGGGTGTTAATAAATTCTGAAAACGCGTTATTTTTTTATTCACTGCGGTCGTTATTCGAACGGTTGTAGCTTTTTTCTTGTTTCCAAATTTTACAACATCATTTTTAGAACACGAGCGTTAAATTTGGGGTTTTGACGTAACGATTTAGGATTGTGTTGTTTATTGCTTTGAATTGTATATTTATTTCTGTTTGAACAATAGATAAACACATACAATTTAAATTTACGGGGTGTTTTTTTCAAATGATAATCATAACACTACTATTTTTTCGACGTCGGTGCATTGAATCCACAAGGATTAATACACAAACGACCACACCCAAAACAGTAATCTAAATTCATTTCTTATATATCTGTCTTACAGGGGATCGAACCCAGAACCCACTGCGTGTCAGACCGATATAGTGAGTGATCTGCCACGCATATTGTGAGTATTCGTGAATAGACAAATCCGAAACTATAAACTGTAGCGAAAATATGCAAAAAAACTGACTGCATAAAAGATTTTAAATGTTACTAATGCCATTCATTTAAAAAACACTAGGTATTATTGCGCCATCCGATAATATCACGTATAAGGATTAAATATGGGAAGAAGATAAGTGATTTTTAGATTTCATGCACTTTTACGATTTATTTATTACAGATAATGTAACGTTACACGTTACGTTTCGTTGCATTAATATTAAGTACGATCAAAAATTCGAAAAATCAGAGCATGCTTGGATTTGCATCCAACTCGGAGTTACTACTCCTAAATTTAAACTATGCATTTACTTTATAAAAAATTGTACCTGCCTACGTACTCCCCGTTATTGTTTACTGTGTATTGTATGTATTGTATTATGTGTGTATTGTAGTGTGGTTATGGTACATGTGAAAGACTAAGATTAAAACTATTATATTAAAATTTCGTCTTTCTTTTCTTTTTTTTTCTTGAAATATGATACGAGCTTGAATAATGTATGAGATGTTACAGATTTCGGTTTCCTTTAAATATTAAATACACTATTTGAGTATTTATGAGAAATCAGTGCGCGCGACAAGAAGCGTCCTCAAAGGAAAAGTACAGGAGGCATATAAAATGAGATAGACATTAAAAAAGATTGCAAAATTCCGGAGTGCTCTTTGGGATTCAAAATAAAAAGTAACGTAAGTAGAGTACATATTTTGTCGCGTCGCCTTATCTCATTTCGATATTAAAATTTTCATTAACTTAGAGACTTGTTTTATTTATATACATAAACAGGCATTTTTGTACTCTGGCTATGTTAAAATATTCGTGTATGAGAGGTGAGCGAACAAAATATATCGTCGGTTAATATAAATGTTTAATTATCTTCAAACTTCCTATGTAAAATACGTATAAATAGACTATAGACCTTAAAATATGAAATGTGTAGAGAAAGCTCTAAATAATCTTGTAAAGAGTATTATTAAATGAAATATTATTTTCCTACAAAATACACCTGGCTTTAAATTTACAACTACGTTAGGCTTTATACTTATGTCCCTTAAAATTAATAAAGCCAGCTATTCACGACCGAGTTTATATTTTGGCAAAGTGTCGCGTAACTAATAGGTAGGTAGAAAAAGAAAAATCCGAACCAGGCAATGCTTCTTTGCTGGAAGCACGGGGCAATTTATGGCAACAATAGCGGTCCGGGACAGAGACAAAGTGCAAGCAAACAAAGGATAGTTCGTAAGTGGCTTCCCTTCAATATTAGGTACACTACATGCTATCAATATATATGAGAGACTACACGGTGCCTCTAATAATAATGGGCTGTGGTAATTTATACATACGCGGGCACTTCGGGACGCAAAGTGCAAATAAATAATGGATTGTAAATTGCTACCCTTCCATATTAGTTCGCGATACTGCCCATAAACACGTCACAGAATATGGTTGAAATAACCAGAAGGTTTCTGTAACATAATAGGCTACACAGTGCAATGTTCTTAATATTGGAGCAAGAAGTAATTTATGACTATGATAGCGCTGGGGAAAACTGCACGTCATCAAATAATATTTACTCAAGTGGCGGAGTGGTCACCATACCGATCTAACACCGGGTCCTGGTTCGATCCCTGGACGGTCAGATTTTTGAACTATGATTGACTTTGTATTATATGTTAGTATACAGTAATTTTTGAGACTTAATGTTCTAGGTTGGTACAATACCAATGTTCTAGGTTGGTATTGTACCAACCTAGAACATTAAGTCTCAAAAATTACTGTATACTAATATATAATACAGAGAAAACGGGGCATAACCTTGTAACGGTAATACCAAATACACACTTTCGGAGCTCTTTTTAATTTTGCTTTTCGTAACTTCGATCCCGCAGGACCTATTAAATATCCAGTAAATTATACCAAGCAGATAGGCTGTTCATGTACATACAGTCTGTCAGACGGAAGCATCACCGCTACACCTATTTCTGCCTAATAGCAATAATAGAGTGTTATATTTTAGTATGAAGAGTGTGATAAGGGCGACAAAATTATCCGAGGCGTTCCAACTTAGTTCGCAGAAGAAGCAACGTATCTATGGCGAACCTCCGGTAAGACTCTTACCTGGGGTTGATTACAGATATCCATGGACGGCAGAATTGCTCCTTACCATCAGATGACCTGCATGCTCGTTTGCTGATAGTTTTTTACAAATCATTTGAGCGCTTAGATTCAATCTTAATGGGTGAATTCCGGTCCAAAAAACTGAGGGCTACTTAAGTTTGCTGAGAATAACTAGTTTACATCACGCCTACGTCAATTAAGCATAAGCGTGTATAAAAATAACGCCAAATCTGTAGCACTTAACCACGAATAACGCAAACATACAATCACCTTTGACCAAAATAGGTAATCAAATTCATCAAGTCATCTGCCTCGCTGAACACCAGTATCTCGGCATTACAATCAGATAGTTCAGACAAACTTTCTCGTAATTACATTCAACGAGGTTACCAAAATGTAATGAAGAATACGCTATGAAATACCTTTTCCACCGGAGCGAGGCGCAATTTACGGCATCAGTAGTGTACGGGGACAGAGACACACGATGAGAAAACAAAAGATAGTTTGTGAAAGGCATCGCTACTATGGGTTCTCGCATAACAATTATAATATTATTAATGTGACAAATTGGGAAAATATTGCAAACAAATAATTAGCTATATTTTCTGGTTTTAAGTGCAATCTCATCTATGAAATAACAACATAATTTAAAACTATATAAAAATAATAACAATAACAATCAGTTATTTTTATTCTCTATTATTATTTTTATTAAACTCTGTCAGTTTAGTAGTATTTTTCAGGAAATAGAACATATTTTTTCAGTATGCGGAACAACTATTCACAAAAACAACTTTTAAAAGCCTACCTACATATATTTATCATAAATTACATGAATATGGTTACAGTGAAGCATGGAGATATATACGCTACAGTTATTAAACTATTAATAACGATTGTAAAAGTAGTATTAAGAATAATACATTCTGCTTGCTCATACGCAAACGTAGTCATTAAATATGAATTGAATCATCTACATAGAGTCACAGACGTACTGTATACCATTATAAAAATTATAAAAATTAATGGTGAGACATTTAAACGATAATGTTAAATCGTGAAGTGAATTTATAGTGAGTTTTATTAGTTCGGGAATAGATGAACGCCGTGTAGGAAACATTAATTTTCTTGTAATTGGCTTACGCTCTGACGTGAATTGGGCCATTCAGGGAAAGATTTTTACTCTTAATGATTCAATTGGTTTAATTGTTTTTCGCTTTGCTCTTTGCGACTTCCGGGTTATAGGTTAAAGCGAAATGAACTTTGAAAGTGTGATATATTGGTTTTTGCGTTACGCTTAGCTGTGGTTATCACTGTCACGTGATTCGTCCTTTCGAGTTTCAGGAGTGACAACGCATATGTGATTGACTTCAAACAGAACCCCCTGTTCTAAATGAAGTTGCTTTCAGATGTCCATCAGCGTTAGTAACCACTGACTATCAGGTGGACTGCTTTTCCGTTTTCTTTTTCAATCCTATTAATGAATGCTACTTGTAAAAAGCCAAGATGTACATAATTAGACCTTTGTAGATGTACACAATGAATTCTATACTTCATATTTAAGTTATATAGCATTCCATTTGCTTCAATCTGTAATAAAGAATTATGAAGAATCTGTAATTATGAAGACGAGATTTTATTACATCCGACATCATAATACACGAGAAATATTAAGTTAGAAGCATTGCATCCGCAATTATTATCATTATTACAAAGTCATTAGTATCTCATTCGGAGTGAGGGTTTCTATGAAAGTAAGAAGTGCTTAGATTATAGTGTAGATACACTGAATTCATAGTCATTTGCAGATAATGCAGAACTTTAATTATTGCCTCTAACATGATACTGGTAGGCTCTCCTACTGAAATTATGATAGGATGTTTTTCTTGTTTTTTAAAGTAAATGTATAGATTCTAGTGATATAAGTCATTCGTCCTATTTCTAGGTATTCGACTACAAACGTGCCATCTGATCTTTCAACATATATTTTTGACGTCTTCAAATATAATATAAACGTGGAATATCACCTGTATCACATTGTAACATTAAAATAAGTATTTGATGTGATCGAATACACACCAAATGTTTACAATTTACCTATGACGAAAACACGGGATAAACATCTTTTTAATATCGAATAAATTATTTGGATATATGAATCTCGTTTTTCTTATCTCAACGACATTTCAATTTGCGACGTAATTTTCGATTTCAATTTTAATCGAGGATTTATATCAAAGAATTTATTCCAATATTTACTTAGATATATATTTTTATCAATTTATACAGATGAATAAAGTTGATCTGTGTCAGTGATTTTAAAACATCTACTCTTTTATAAGTTTATAATTATTATTTTATTTTTCAAAGAATTAATACTTGTTGAACAATCGTCTGTCATACTATTAATGCACTCAACCAAACTGATATTGATAGGAACTTCTTCTTACGGGAGACAAAAACTTTGCGGGGTTAAACTCCCATACTAAGGTTAGTACGCGTACTAACCTCAGTATAGTTGTAGTGGGAGGGAGTATTGGGGGTGTTGTGTATGAGGTTTGACGCTTTGACGCTTTGACGTATTGACGCTTTTATTTCTTCAAAATGAAAAATTCTAAATAATCTTTACTTCTCAATTAATCAACGGCACTACGTGGACTATTTATAGCATTACATTTTAATAACGATCGAATACATACGAGGTAGTTTTGAAAAGTAATCTACAGAATTACATCAGTGAAAATTTGTTAGACAAAACATGTTTTTAGGAAACGAATAAGCGCAAAGTAATAATGAAAACTGCACATAAAAGTGTGCCTTTATACTCTAAAAGAAACTGTTTGCTCTTTGTAGGAAAAATGCACAGCAAAAGGGTTAAAACGTTTGACTTTGCAATTATAACAGTTCAAAGTTTCCGCTCCCGTTTTAATCTTTAGTAAGTAATTATACAAAATTATATCCGACGTGCTTGTAACTTAGCGCTTATTTTATAAGCTTATTGAAAGTGACGTTTTGAGATTTAACTCAATAACGTTAGACGCAAGACGCTGTTGGATGCAAGCTGATGATATTACGAAGGTTTTAAAATAAAATGAAAAAGTTAAATAACTTATTCAATTTTTCTTTACTAGCTTATTCCCGAGGTTCCGGCTGCTTTACTCGCATTTATCACAAAAATGCTTATGCTTTGTTTTAATCTAGGGCAAAAATCTGTATGCCTAACGCTGTATGTTTATACGTCTAAAGCATACGCTATGTAAGTACATAGCGTACGTCCAGAAACACTGAAACAAAATGAATTGATGAAGAAGATATATATATATATAATATTTTGTTCCGTCTGTGACTTTCTGTACTTACTTTGTCCTTTAATTCTGTTTAATTTTTGATTTTTTAAGAACATATTATGTAATTACTACTGTAGTGATACGTTGTACGTGCCGCTTATCAGCTGGACTATCTGGCTCCTACGTCTGGTTACACAGAATACCAGCAGCCGTACGTCCGCTCGACGCGACGGCAAACGCGTAGCTATGTCCATACTGCAATCTCTTTCCTTTAATTATGTTTTATGTTTTTCTTACCTTCTGTCTATTGTGTTGTTTGTTTGTTGTTGTTATTATAATGTTGTCAGTATGGATTTAATGATTATATCTATCTATGTATCTAAATTTCTGCAAAATTTGATAAGTAGTTTTTCCTTCCTTAACAAACATACATCCTCACAAACTTTTGAATTTATAATATTAAGTATTATATAAAAAGTTAACCAAATGCGGATTTATTCTTTCGTTTTTTACCTTTTTCTCCAGTAAATGAAATGTAACGAAAAGTCGTGGTAGGTAAGAAATTCAAACAAACAAATAGGCAATAAAATCTTGAAGCGATTACAATAAGTTTATAAATACACATTGACTTGTTAATAAAATATAATATATTAAATGCAAAATATAAAAGTGCAAAAACCCCGGGGAGACTAACAAAGATAACACGTATATGTACATTATATAATATAAAATAAATATTTCTAAAAGGAATTTCAAACAACTATGAGTACCGCCTTGTAAGAACTTCAGATATTTCATAGAATACTTGAAGCTAAAACAAATATGAAAATCGTTCAGCCATCGTTCACATGTAAATGAAGTTTATAGCGTAGTATACAATGGATGTCCTGACATCAATTGTTTTATCACCCTCTATGGGTGCGAACGTTATGGAGATTTTATGCCTTTAGGCTACAGGGCGTACTTTATAAGAAAAACAATAAATAATCCTTCGATTTATCTCGTCTTTGTGTGAGAAAAAGCAAAAAGGTAACAAAATATCATTTACATTTTGGTTTTATTATTATCATTACCATTTTATCAGATTGAAGCTACTTCAATCTGATAAAATTATAACGACCACCTAATGGTAAGTGTTGATCTTACCTAGGGTTGCTTACAGATGGCCCATGGACATCTGTAAGCAACCCTAGGTAAGATCAAAGTCTCACCTAATGTTAGCCACAGATGTGTTGCTAACCCTGACTACTAAGATGGAATGCCTCAGAAAAGTATGTATCCCTTACCACGCCCTTCAGACAAGAACACAACAGCGCATAACACTGCTGTTATTAGGCAGAAATAACAATTATTTGTTTATTGCTTCAGGAAGAACATTAAAGTAACATAGCAAGCGTCCATGGTTAATACTTTTGACTTACTGTTGCTGTAAGCTAGGTAAAATTGAAGTACATGGAAGGGTCGTAAAAACCCTTCTTAGCTCATCCTCGTCCCAACAGTTACCCTGCCCTATAACAACAGTATTCAAACTAAATGTTTTTAAGTTATATGGTGTATTATCTTCTCAAAAATATTAATTTACTTAAATTTATGTAATTTAAACTCAAAAATATTCAATGAAATATTTTTTTTTGTTTTTGTAACTTGAAATAAGTAAATTCTGTCGTAAATATTGGTTAATAATGTATGACTATAATTAACATACATTTCAAGCAATGGAGTTTAGATCGACATCTACCAATTAATTTTGTAATTTTATGTTATATGATACACTGTTCTCTGATGAGGGTTAACTCTCTGGGTTTTGAAAACGTTGGTATTTGAGAGAACTAAATGTAAAGTTATTTTACACTGTATAACACAGATGGCGCTGTTTCCTTATTCATGACGGTACACTAAATTATTAAAATACTCTACATAGTCAATCGTTGAGTACTCATATTCAATGGGAACGTTTATTCTATAGTAGATATAGCAAGTAACCACTAGTCTATCATAACATAACCAAATAATGACGATGTAAACATTGAAATTAATATTTTTTAGAGCAATTGAATGACGGAGATATGCCTCTTCTAGGAAGGTCTTTTGCCATAGTAAGTTTCGTCATTTGTGATGGTACCCGTAGTAGATGAATAACAAAGCGTCTCATAGCCTGTGGTGTCGCCAACCTACTTAGTTCGCAAGATCCTTGCCTTACTATCTTGTCAGCCGTGGATGCCCCACTGACAAGATAATTAAAGTTAGTAAAATATAGCAAACGTTACCATATGCCATGTGGTAGTCGGCCTGGTTCCTGGTGTTTTCTTTAAAGACGTGGAGGTGTTAAGAAAACGTGAAAGGTAGTATAGATTTCGTCGCATGCGATAGCGATTGAACTAAATAAATAACTAAGGATCCCTTAGTCGATATAGCTAGCCCAAATCATTTGGTCAACCTTTATCCCTTAAGATTTTGACGGGTAAAAGGTAGTAAAAGTTACTAATAGGTAGTAAAGATTTTGCCGTATGTGATGGCGACCGTAGTAGATACATAATTAAGGCTTCCATAGTCGACGTGGTCAGCCCACGTCGTCTACAGGACCGTCATTTCTTAACAGATACGAGAGGATTAAAACGTAACATATGAATGAAAGAAATATCTCTTTTATAACAGTTTGGACTGGTTTTCTACGTCGTACAAGTCTGGTCTTAAAAAAGTTTATATTTTTATGGGTAAAATTACAAAATAAATAATAATTGCATATATGTACTTCTACATACGTATAGGTCATAAATCAACCCGTAGAAAACCACCATCCATGTAACTGTGTCGAAATATCGGCAAAAAGAAATTCAAAAACCGCATATAAGATTATTAAATTTAAACAGAAAAAGTACTTGCTGTGCTGAGATAAATAGTTATCATATAAGATAAGCTAATGCACAAAGATGTGATATGCTGACAACTGGGTATAACTGCTTATGGCTAATTGTATATTAATACCAAAGTAATGCTTAATAAAAAAGTCAACACAAAATATAATTATATATGTAAGTCATGCGAAGTTAATAAAGAAAAAATAGAAACAAATGGCACATATTTTCTAAAAATAGATGAACAAAGATTTCAAATGGATTAAGTTAAATTAGTTTGACATTGTAAAGTTGAAATACCCAAGATATCTCTTCTATGTGTTAAGTAATTAAAATTAATTTGATATCCAACGCCACTTGTTAATTTAACAGCAAGTCATATATGAAAAGCGAAAACGAAGTTCATATCAATTTAACAGTTGGAACTGAACAACGTGACGAACGAAATGTTTAGTGTTCTAATTTCGTGCAATAAGAATAACATAGATAACAAACTATAAAATACAACACTGTAACAAACAGTACATAGACAGATGTAGATAAGGATAGCGGAAAAACAAAGCAATAAGAGGTTAGATAATGGAAGAATACAAACGCAAATGTATTTTGATATTGATATCTGTGTCAGTGATAATCGTCTGCTTAATATTGACATCATATTTTGTGTTTTATTACAGAAGGTAAGTTATGACATAATATTTAACTTTGTAGAGGAATATTTTTAATTATTATAAAGACTAAACTACTTTGGAATTTCATAGTATAATGTTATTATTATAATTTTTTGATATAAGTGTTTTGAATGATAAACGGGTGAAAACATGAAAGTAGTGAATAAATTAACGCGTTAACGTATAAAATTAAACACATCACACCAGTCACACCAGTTTCTAATGAGTAGCAGTTAATGCTTTTCGTTTAAAGGGAATGGATGCCGGGTAATATAAATACGAGGCGATCATCGCTGGCAAGCGGTGTCTGCCGCTCATGTACATTTGTTAGCAGCTCACTTATTACCCGACTGGGTTTTCCTATTTCTTCTACTTCATTACAAAAGATATCGTAACTAAAACGCAAACTAGTACCATCGTTTAAAACATTAAAACAAAAAACCCTACTGCTTAAAACTAAATTTTTGTTCAAAACCCCCGCTTTGCTCTATTTCCAGGCGCCATTTTTGAAATTTATATTTCTTTGTCACTCTGTAAACTGAGATGATTCTAATGATACATATGTCATATGTCACAATCCGTCAATCCATTTGGGATGTAGCATGTGCCAACGAAATGTACATACATATATAATGAAATTAAATTAAATATCTTTATTTTGTATTGGCCTACGGGGGCACTTACAAATTGTCATTTACAATATTTTTTCTTACACTACCACCGGATCCGAAGATGACCTCGACTGAGAAGACCCGGCAACAAACACAGCGGGTTTGTCTTTTTAATACTTTGTATTTTTTTTAACCATCTTGATCATTACATGGACAAAAACTAGCTCTAGTTTATTGCCAAAACATGAGGCTTGTTTGGGAACATACGCTTCTACTTTAACAATTAAATAACCATTGAAATATATATTATTGTTCAGTCCCAAGCTGTTTTGTCCTCTATGGATACAGAAATTTTATAATATGCTTTGCAGCAAAGTTTGATATTAATATACATGCAACTCCGACCGGTCCTGCGCCTTTTGAATCC
>DWTU01002377.1:0-11586 GCA_018251515.1 Cecropterus confusis | reverse complement strand
CCTCGGTTGACTGGGGATCGAATAAACATCTAATTATATAATGAAATATACATCTTACTATCGTCAACTATAATAATAATATATTATATGATATTTAGGGTATGTGTTACAGGGTAGGAACGAAGCATGTAGCTTCCGAAATTAAACAACCGTTATATTGTTTTTCCCAAACAAAACAGTCATCATAATATGCTTGTAAAATCAAATCAATCCAACCGAGACTAACCCGGCGGTCCAGTCGCCGTCATAAATCATGAGTAGACTGCGAAGATTAAAGTAAAATTTAATTATTGATATTACAGGGGCGGTGTTGCAGCACGTAATATGTATCTTTGGCAGTAATACAACCACTTCATTGTGTTTCCTTTACAAACTGGTCTTTATATAATGCTCCAAAAATCAAACCTATTTTTAGCATGAAGCATTTCTTATGGTTTGGTGAAAAGTGAATGCAGCAGACTTACATATGAGGCAAAAATCTAAGTCCTCAAGAATGACAAGGCATCAAGGTAATTGGCCTGATGTATAACCCCCGCTACTATAAAAATAATCATATTAAAAAAAGATATGAAAAATCTACTAACCTGCACTTTACTGGTAAGATACTTATAGTGTGTCCTTTTTAGTATAATTTAGTGTACACTAAGAGTTTGTTTTAGTTTAGTCTAAGAAAAACCCGTAATAAAGATGAAGATGTAAAGATTTGACAGTAATAGATTTATGATATAATCTTACAAGCATGAGCGGTGAGTATCTTCTTGTACTCCATCTCGCTGCCCTCATACTCCGGGAGTAGCAGTCCATACTTCTCTTCAAAGGTGTGCCTACTTACTAGTTGGCAGAGACGAGCCATCGCCGCGTCGTGGGAACGCATCTGTTGAATAAAATAACACATTTCAATATAAAGATAGATAAAACCAAATTATTTGTCTGTGGCATCATATATAAATCAGTAAAATTGTGATTTTTGGTTCTTGAATTTGTATAATATTGAACATCTATCTAGTAAAAATAATTTAACTAAAAAAATAAGATAAAAAAGATATAAATATGTGTCTATGATATCTAATAAAAGTGTATAAAGTAGAATGTCTCTTTCTTGTTTTCCCAATGAGTAACATTTACAGTGCATGATTTGATAAATCATCAAAGTATAATGATAAATTAAACTGAATTATCTGTGTATCATTCTATGAGTGCTTTTAATTTTAATTCTGATTAATACACATAAATTCATTTTTATAACTTCTCGCTCTGTCTGTATTACCAGACTTTAAAAATGGTATATACAAATTTCAACAACACTCACACACAGACGCAAAAGAGTTTATAAAAAACCATCACTTTAAATTTTTGAAATAATTTGAGAATATTGAGTATATTAATGATCGAAAAATTAGAAATACCTGATCAATAGGCAACACAGCAGTCAGCAAAAGGTCCGGTGCGACGGCATACGCTGGCAACACCAAGCCGGGGCAGTCCAATAATTCGATGTCATCGTCCAATATCAAGGACTGTATATGTCGTGTGTGCCCAGGCATTGAGCTCACACTTACCTGGTATAGTCAGAATTATTTATAATTTCACATGGAAAAGTTCAAACTATGGTTCAACCGGAGAGATGGTACTGCAACATTCATTTCTAGAGTTAGCATATCCTATATGTCACTGTAATGGTGTGGCGTGCGTAGCAACGCATCTGTGATTAACTTTTGATTTAGATAGAAATCCTGTTCAACATTTTATAAATCTTGTGTCAAAAATAAATTGGAAATGTATGAAATACATTTATGGGCAATCTACATACTAC
This sequence comes from Cecropterus confusis, assembly GCA_018251515.1. Taxonomy (NCBI): domain Eukaryota; kingdom Metazoa; phylum Arthropoda; class Insecta; order Lepidoptera; family Hesperiidae; genus Cecropterus; species Cecropterus confusis. The sequence goes on along the minus strand of DWTU01002377.1, from coordinate 9,773 downwards.
ATACATTTCCAGATATATGTATTGAGTTATATGTTACAGCAACAAAATATAAGCGTTGGACACAATTTGTTACAAATGCAATGTATATACAGACACTCAAAAACATATAAGTATATACAAATAAAACTTTTAATAAGTCATCAAAGGTTTTGTTACTAGTTTAACATGTTTAGTACATAATATTATTATATATTTATCTAAGCTAAGAGCTTACCTTCTTAGTTTGCATTAAAACATTGACAGAACTAGATTTCCCTACATTGGGATAACCAATCATGCCCACAGTTACTCTCGGCGGATTCTTTAATTTATCAAGCTTCTGTTGTTTCAAAACATCTAATAACTTATTCCTGTCAAATATTTCATGAGAATTCTCTACTTGGCCTTTGACTTCAGTACTATTGCTAGTTTCAATATTTGATGGTTCATTTGTTTCTTCATCTTGTACTGTTGTTATAAGATCATCAATAGGTGTTCCTAGTTTAAGGTTCTCCACAACTCTATCTAAGGCAACTTGGATCTTATCTAATTTAGTAGCTGTTTTCATCACTGCACTATCTATTTCAGCTAATTGCCTTTTGAAAGCCTCTATATCATTTTCTGTAGCCTGTAGTGCATCTGCTCCTTCCTCTGTTTCATTATCGGAATCTGCTGATTCTGTACCTGAATCTACAGTTTCCTGATTTGGTTCCTCATCCTCTGATATTTTCCTTTCTTTAGTACTCTTGGCTGCAGAAAAGAATATTATGGAAATATTCTGAAAATAGTATTACATTAGTTATAATATCCAACACTTCCTTTCAAGTAATTATATTATTTCAAAATATATTCAATTACATCATACATATTACAGATATAAATACAAAATTGAAAATAAAGTAAAGAATTAAGAAAAACATTAATGGTTTTCAAGAATAATATATATAAAGACGATTATGTAACTTTCTGCAAGTCTATCTCCATGTTAAGCAATATATTATTTAAAACAATAACTCAAACTGTTATGGTACAATGAAATCTACTTTAAACTAATATAAATATTATTCAACAACAATTTAATACCTCTTTGTTAAAATATTCTGCCCAACATTTCCTCACATATTCACTGGTTAAATCTGCTTTGTTCAATAATAAAATACATTTACATTTTTGTTCAGCTGCATATTTTTCTAGATCCATACATCTGAAAGTAAAATGTTTAATATCACATCAGTGGGCAGTATAGCCACTGAAAGAATTGCCCAGGCACAGAGGGGATCCTCAAGGCCTGCAGAACCTGCACCACAAGTGACGTTACAGGGAATACAATGATGAACAAAGTGAAAAAAAAAGTAACCAAGAAACATTTACTATGAACATGGTTTTGAAGTGGTTGGAACTTTACATTGGATTACAATATGCATATAATTTTCTTATTTAATCATGGTGGTCATCACACAAATAATATTGACTACAAAACAAGATATATAGTAATTGGTAATTTGTAAAAAATAAATCTTCATTGGCAATATCCATATGATATTTATAGACTGCGAAAGTACTTACAATTTGTCTGTTACACTGTCATTTTGTTATTATACTACAGGACCAAAGTAAATAAGATGTAATGTTTAATAAGCATCACAAAAGTATTATTTTTTACCTGAATAACAAGGGGTTTCTGGCATCCAACAATATTAACACTACGTCAGATTTTTCCAAAGTCCTCCATAGTTGCTTCCATAACTCCAAGTTTCTCTCATATGGAGTCACGGCTGCACCAAGTTTGGTCTGAAGATCGTTGAGATGTCTCCTCCAATCTAGGAATGCATCTCTCTCTCTGCCTAGTTGCTCCTCTGCAGTCACTCCAGGCCTCCATATTGGTCTAAAAAGAGAGTGATGTTTATCTTTGATGAATGTTTGGTCTTTGATGACCTTGCTATTAATATTAACAGAATAAAGAACAATAGTTTTAACCACTTCATTGAATAGTATCTTCACTAAGTTTCATTACTTTCCAAATTTAGTACAAGAAGCAATACAGATTAACAAAACCATTCTAGGATCTTTAACGGAATATATGGTTTTAAACACCAATGTGGATTGTGGTACGTGGTAAATATATTATGAATTATGAAATCTAGTGGTTAATACATATATACATATTGTAAATTACAAATATAACAAGTTTGGTGTGTAAGGATAGTTAAGTATAGTATCTTTCAGTATTGTGTCATGAGAAAGAAAAATAAACAAGATGCAGAGTACATACATTATATCACTAGTGCTTGTCAATGGTTTTTCTTCACCACTGTAGTTTCGCAACCACAATGAACACTAAATGGACAACATGCTATTTAAATTAAAAAAAGTATATCTCTTTTTAGTGCAGTTAATTTATTATGAAACCTAATTAAGCTCTTTGTCACCGCCACTTACAGCTAGTTTAATAAACATAAACATTTTCTAGAATCATAGCCCCACAGATTTTCTCCTGTATTGCGGGTGCTATTGACACACAAAGACGAATACACAAACACCCAGACCTAGAACAGAAATCTAAATTCATCATTCAGATGTCTGTCGGGGCGGAGATCGAACCTGGTACCCACTGCGTGTCAGAACGGTATGGTGACCACTCCACCACACAGGTCATTACAGCATGAGCATGTCTACAAGAATATCTAATTCTTCTTTTCCTTACCTTCTCGGCACAGTCAAGGGTTCGTCAAAATCTGGTTGTGAGGTGACAAGTTCCACCTCGCTAGGTGCCGACTTGACATACTTCACATTAAGCTTCTCGGCTATGAACTCTCTCTGTGCCAGCTCGGCAGTGGATAGGAACTCTTGCAAGGAGGACTCCGCTGTCACTGATTGAAGATTCAGACGCCCCCATTCATATCCATCATTCACTTCTGTCGTGTGGAGCTGGAGAAAGGTTGTGTGTGTTATATAGTTTTTAGTAGATGCAAATATATATGTGAAGTTCTTGTTAATGACCATTTGCTTTACTTAAGAAATCTCTTAAAGAATGTAAAATTTAAGCTAGATGAAGCCCAAGTGTATGTATTAGGACTATTATTTACAATTTTCAAACTAGTATACATTAATACATTAATATAATAAAATATATACTCCTCAACCCTGCCTTATCCCTGTCCTATCTTATCTTTATTGGATCATAAAGGCAAAAAGATACGAGCCATTGTTTGTGAAGTAATTGTAAATGTAGGAAGTGTAAATAAATTAAGAACATTTGTATCGCATTTCATGTAACAACTGTACGTTTTTTATTGGAAATATATTCTTTAAATCTAAGTAACTGTCTGATCTCAAATAGATAACTCCAGTGGTCATTGTATATATGCCTAAGTGCAAATATTGCGATTTAAGTCATTTTTATTGGTTAATCCATTCATTTAAACGTCTATGTAAAGCAATATTTTAACAAAAAAAATAAAGACCTTGTAAATACTGTGGAACATTTATAATACGACCAAAGCTAATAATTTTACGAAATTATTAAATTTAAGTGTTCGAAGCCACGTAAGGAATGATAAGACATATTAATTACTTAAAGAAGTAAATTATAAATCTACCATGGTATTATCTTCGACATGTCTTCGGTGTCGATTCTTGGAGAATCTATCTTTAATAAGCGATCGACCGAGGGAATCCTTGTTTTTCTTTCCCATTGTTGCATGTATTCAATAACTTGCTCAATACAAAATAATTATTTAATCAGTAAGTTTTCTAAAATAAAAAGTTATTTGTCTTATTCACCAAAAACGTGGTAATATTGAACTCAAAAGTCAAAACACGCGTGACAATGACATTAGAAATAATTGACATTGCGATCAAAAACAAAACAAACAGTTTCGATACAGGTAATAAAGCGAAGAGAATGTTTAACGGGCATTTACACGTAGAGATAATATTTTTAAAGTGATACTTTAAACCTAAAACCTATTAATCAATGTAAGGCCATACTGCATGTAAATAATTTATCTGCTCTTTGTTAATTAAAGTGTTCATAAAACTAGAAAATTAATAAAAACAAAATAAAGATTGTAGACAGTTTCGTCTAACATCAGGTAAACTAAAAAGTAATTGCAACACTAAAATTATTTATGAAGTTACTGTCAAAGTCATGTAACTGAATGACAGTGGAGTGGTCCTTCGATTTTTGGAGGTTTTCTTGTAATTACAAGTACAAAATGTATTGAAATATTATTTTGCCGTTCTACTCAAAACAGCTTAAAATTGCTTTTCACACGAGGTTTCAGTGATGATGTCTGAGTTTTTTGACCATTACCATCGTTGGGAGCCATTGGCCGAATTTCACTTCGCGTTTGGGGATGAAACTGATGAAAATTATGACGAAAATAACTATACTTACTGCTTGTGCAGCAGAGTTTTTATAAGGTTAGTAATTTAAAAATCTAAATTCATTCAGTATTTAATATTGATTCATAGTTACTCAAATAAGGTTTTTTTGTCAAGGGGTGGAGGGAAGATGATAAATGTGCCAAATATGCCAAACTTGACCTACTTTCGCTGAGAGGGTTGTTTTACAAAATTTTATCGTTTTCGAAATTAGTTACTTATTTATTGAATCTTCCCATCTGCATTAACTTTTAATGCCTAAACACTATTTTTAAACTGCAGCAGTAATGTAAAGAATGGTGTGTAAATAATTAGCATTGGCCTACTTGTTAAAAAGTAATGAAAAATTAAGAAGACACACAGGACAACACTTATGGTTAATGTACTGTTAGGCTAATTAGTTAAAATAATATTATGAAGTACTGTGTCCTGTACCTGTGTCAGGGTGCTAAGAACACACTTAAAGTTGAATACACAAACACACAGACCTAGCATAAAAATCTATATTCATTAATTAGATATCCGTCTTCCTAGTGATTAAACCCCAAAATTCACTATACATCAGGCCAGTATGGTGACAACTTCACTGTGCAATACATAAAAATTCTAAACACCAGGTTGATCAGCTCAAATGTATGGTAGTTGTGTACAGAACTAGTAATTGCTGAGTAATAAAGTGTGAAATAATATAATTATATATATTCCATTGACGACCCTCATGGCGGAGCGGTCACCATACCAGTCTGACACATGGTGGGTTCCGGGTTCGATCCACGGCCAGGCATACATGTGAATGATGAATTTAAATTCTGTTCTGGGTCCGACTGTGTGTGTATTCATCTTTGTGTGTCCATGGTACCCATGACACAGGATCCTAGTGTGGGGCTATTAGTGTAGAAAGCTTTTTTTCTTCGATATAAAATATTACTCAATTCATTGATACATAGATGCATAGACCTAACCTACTACGTAGCAGAAGTAAATAAGGAATGATATTTATTTTAAGGCATTAAATATTTCAGAGATGGAGTCAAAACATACTATGCAGACAAAGAATATGGAAGTGAAAGTGATATAGATGTGCGACGTAATTCCCAATCTCAGGAGTGTGATGAGCATTCCCATGTGCATTTCTCCCTGGATACCTCTTATAAGGTCAAATGTGAGGTAAGCATTTTTGAAAATGGCCGACGGAAATAATACATTTAATGCTCTTACTATGTTATTAATAAATATAAGACACAAAATAATGAAGTCAAAAAATTTATATTTTCTGTACGAATGTAATAATAGATGACTGTGAAAATTTAGTCTGAAGTCTGTATAAACAGATTAAATTATAGTTTTGAAATTTGTTTCAATATCACTTGTATCACTTGAAGGTGGTAGAATTCTTTGTGGTTCGACTATTTCTGCCTAATAACAGTGTAATGCACTGTTGTCTTCTGGGTTGCATGCTCCTTTGCTACTTCCATACTATAACAATATATATATATATATTTACTTATTGGAGTGTAGAGTTACATATCATTTCATCCTATAGGAGTACAGTGCATGCAGTCTGTGTGATGGTACGTGTCCACTGCTGCATATGGACATCTGTAATCAGAATCCTACTTGTGGTGTGCCTAAGATGCATAACAGAGATTTTTTTTTAGAACAATTTGTATAAGTATGTTGCCTTTGTCCCCTTCAAACAAACACAACAGTACTGATCACATATTATAGGCACCTTGTAAGGCATAATAAATAGTGTATTCTTACAGAAAGATGAAGGCGCAAGTTGCTATTGCAGTGCATCCCATACAGACAATTACTGCTCCACGGATGAACATGATCCGGCACAAATTCACTGTGTGCCCTCCCACGCACTGCAGCCTAGCGATAGTGGGGCAGACCTCACTTATCAGGACTGCCACTCTGATTATATTGAAAAAATGGATCACGACTACCAAGCTACACCAGACACGGATGAGAATTACCTCTCAGAGGCAACTTGGGACAAGTTCTGGGCTATCAACAGTGAACGGCTTATCTGGGCGTCGTGGATTAAGAAATACAGCGATTATATAAATCCAGCGTATCTGGACGAAAATAAAGACTTGGTAATGGATGAAAACAACATACCAAAGCCACATTCAGCAGAATCGATTTGTAATCAATTAGATTCTGATGCAAAAATTGAAGCTGATGACAAAGGTCGAGAAAGAAAATTTTCTTATGATTCGAAAGTAAATCCTTATAAGAATGGATATCCAGTGAAGAGAAATGATAAGGCAATAGAAATATCTGATAACAAGGATGATACTTGGGTGCCAGTGTCCAGACGCCGGTCCTGTTCGGAACACGAGAGAATACTCAGTCCTAAAACTTTAGCAGGAACAGATTCAATGACTAATGTGACTAAAATTACTCTTTCAAGCTATGATATAACATCAAGCCATGTGACATCAGAGTCGTCGCCTACAGATGACTATAGTGTCTCATCTTCAACATCAGAAGATCCATCGCACGATCAAACAAGAATTGCCAATATTGATGAAAACATGGACGACATTGTACCCTCAGAAGAAGTAGACAATGAGCAATATTGGCAATTTTTGTGGAAGAAACATTTCGGCGAACAATATGCTTTGCATTACGCAAGTTATGTTGAATGTCATGAAACTAAAAATAAAGTAACAAGTGAGCCAAATATTGAAACAATAGTAGACAAAAGATTAGAAGAGAGGCTCTTGGATATAGAATGTGAGAATAGTGAAGGTAATTCCCAAGAAATACCATCAGTCATTGAAGTTCAGACAAAAGTTGAAGTGATCAACATAGGTGACGAAAATAGTAAAATTGAAACTGAAAATGAAGAAAAAAGTGAGACATTTCAAATTGAAGAGAAAACGAACATTGAAGCCCCTATTGAAGATAAGGTTAAAAAGACAAGGAAAAGGGGCAAAAGGTCAAAAAGTTCTCGCGTTATCGGCTCTGTAGGGGTGTTACTACAAAGTTTGTTAAAGGAACAACAGGAGGATTCTGAAGTAAAAGAGGTTATGGAGAGTGGAGATAATGATGGAAATAATACAGGGAATAAAGAGTCTATAACAGTTGATAGTGTTGATGGTGGTCAAAACTCACAACAATCAGTCGATCAAAGCAACTTGTCTGGTTGTAGTTATGATGATGGGGATGATGAGCCTCCTGAAGAGAAGTCTGGTACATTGAAAAGAAGGTAAGAGTAATTAATATATACTACTAGCTGACCCGGCGAGCTTCGTACTGCTATATTTATTTTAGGGTTACGGCCATGTGCAAATCGGATTCGGAACAATAGGTATAATAATATTACGTTCCAACTGCACTGTTGCACAAGATGCGGTAATTCTATTTGATTGTTGCTATGATATATATATACCTATATATTATATTGTCACATTCACTGACTTACTTTTCATATCATGAGATTTTAAAAGATCTAATGTTAATAAAAATATTTTTTTCAAACTTTGCCATGACAATAACAAACACAACAAAAAAATATTTATTCAATTTGGTGCGGTCGATCGAAATTAAAGAGCGCACATACATTTCAGTGATTCATTTTTATTTATATAGATTTGTATGTTTCTTCTCAAAATATTGGTGGTGTAAATTATTAATGTCAAAATTCAGATTTAAACTATGTACATCATATTATCCTTCTTTTAGACGTGTAAAACTATTTCTCAAAGTAATTATAAACATATGTAAATCTCCAAGAAGAGTTTGTATAAGGTAACCATTCTTGAAAAAATCCTCATCAATAGATAAATAAGTATAACATTGATTTTTCAGCCATGAACTTGATGAAGAAGAGTATGAAAGAGACAATTCGGAGAAAATTAAGTCTACATTTGAGATCATGGGCTTTCGTCTGGACATGGAAAAGATGCCGAAAGGAGACTTATTGTATAGAAAGCGCTTGCACAGACTTCGACCGCCGCGGTATAAAAAATTTGCAGCCAAGAAGACCTATTTTGATGATGATGGAAATCCTTTAAGTGATTATCAGGTATAGTTCATATATAATGTTAAAAAAAGTAGTAAAAGACATGCAGTCGAGTTAAGTTTTGATGGCAGATGCTCATGACGCCCATGGACATCTGTAATTTTAATGTATGTACATTACGTGTCACGTTGTTAGTCCGCGATGAACTCCTAAACTACTAAACCCATTTGATTCAGATTTACACACCGTGTGCAGTTTGATCCAACTTAAATGATAGGATAGCTTACATACATACAAATTACGTGCCACGTTGTTTGTTCGCTATGGACTACTAAACTACTGAACCAATTTTGATCCGATTTCGTCCTTTTCTAGGACGAAATCTTTACTTTTTAATTCGATAGACACTACGATTTAGGATTATTTCAGGTTTCGGTCCCTCTCGTAATCGTGCGATATGACGGTTCTCACGAACACCTAATAAACACCTTAGCACTTAAGAAGCACCTAACAAGCATGTTGTAAAAGTTACATTATATAAAGTACTTGATCTTTTTTTAAGTTACTAAATCTTTGTGATTACTTCAAGTTTCCGTACGAATATTTCGAGCGTGACTATTGTTGTGTGTTTTAGGTGCATTGTTTTGTTAGTTTCGTAGATTAATTAATACTAAACCGTTTCTTTAGTGTCATGAGTCAGAAGAAGATAAAGCAATGAGAACAGACGATGATGGCACAGAAGTACTATCAAATGACATCACAAATGTCGATGACGCAATGGAGAATATGGAGTGTAGTGGGAATAATGAAGAAGTCGATATGAATAGTAGTGCAGATAAGGAAGAATTTGCAGATAGGGAAGAATTTGAAATGAATAATTGTGGTGCAGACAAATCTTCAGACTATATTGAAGGGCAGCTTCCAGATATTGAGTCGTCGAGTGATGCTCAGGAGAATAAAGATGAGCAAGTTGCAGATGATTCAAACAAAATTACTGGTAATTGTTATATATAACAGGCCTTTATTTTTTAGTCTTTAGGTCTAGTTAACAAGTTTGAAACTGAAATAACAGTTATGAAACTGAAATAGTTAATAAGTTTGTAACTTTACTTTAAATTAAGTTTGTAACTTTACTTTACTTTAAATTACTTGACGATAAGTTTTCTGTATAACATGAACTATAATATAACATATCTATAATCGACTCTTATGAAAGTCTTAGTTAATCTGGACGACCCACGTGGCGGAGCGGTCAGCATACCGGTCTAACATGCAGTGGGTCCCGGGTTCGGTCCCCGGCCAGACAGACATCTGAATGATGAGTTCAGATTTCTGTTCTGGGTCTGGGTGTTTGGGTATTCGTCTTTGTGTGTCCATGGCACCCACGACACAGGAGAAAATCCTACTGTGGGGCTATGAGTGTAGAAAG
>DWTU01002376.1:0-11587 GCA_018251515.1 Cecropterus confusis | reverse complement strand
CCGACAGATGATATCTTTCAGTCGCCACCTACGACAAGCAGATGTAATACGATGTATCTTCTCAGTGACTATCACCGCTTAGTCACGACATGACATGACATGGGACGTCTTACCCCCCGGTCTCTCATATGCTACGGTCTCTCATATATTAGTCACGACACACTGCGACAGCGACAACTTAGATCAGGGGGACAACCTTAAAGAACACATGTATAGAAATGTATGAAGCATGCCACGATAGCGACAGACCATTGTCTAAAAGCAGCGCCGTGCGATTAGAAACAAACGAAGGGCTCTTGAACCGAATGTTCGGTGGCTTTCGGGTCAATCGCTCTGCGCAGTCTGCGCTGAAAAGGTCAGCGTTGAGATTTAAAAAGAAATTATTATGAAAAAAACCCGGACGGACAAAACTTTTGTTTTTGTAATAACATAATTAATTTAACGCTATTATGAGCTTTAATCAAATAGTAACCTTACTAACATTTTTGGAATCGTCTATTACTAGTTTTAATTTAAAACCCACATTGTCACGTTATTAAAATAAAGTCGTTACTTCCACCACCTTTTCTCCGATTTCCAGGCGCCATTTAAAAAAATATGTAGCGCCTATGACAATCTTCAATATGTGACAATTTCAATGATATGTCATTTGTCACAAGCCGTGAAACCGTATGTCAACCGTTATTTTAGATACAAAACGTTTATTCCAAGTTACATACATCTTTAACAGTAACGAACTTTCATACTAACTTCCATCCCCGATTTTTACCCCTTTAACCCTTATTCTTTCCCAAGGTCAACTCTATCTGTAGGGTACTAGTAGGGAAGTATGGATGATACATGAAGTGTTTGACAAAGAAAAAAATATTTCTTGTCAATGCTCTTCTAGTATAGAGTAAAATCTAAAAGTCCCTATTAACCTCTATTAAACTTTATTCTTATTTATCTGATTTGTATCTCACTACCAATAGTTATCTGGATAAGGCACGTGTACTGCACGACGGTCGTAGTGGATACGTCTCTCAATTTTATTGATAGTTGTGGGGCAGTGCGTTGCAGACCCGGTGACTGGCACCATGGATAAACAGAACCTGGATCAGATACTTTATATTTAAAAATAAATTATTTATGAAGGAGATATAACACTTTGTAATTCGATTCTAGAAACACAGTCGTGACACCTATTTCTGCCTAATTATAACAGTGTTAAGCGCTGCTATGTTCTTGTCTGAAAGGTGTGCCCAGGAGTACCAACGTATCTGTAGCCAACTTCGGGTAAAATGCCCATGGGCGGTAGTAGACATTTACCACCAGGTGGACTGCATGCTCGTTTGCTACAAAAAATACATAGGAATTTAAAAATATCATATAATATGCAAACAATAGTACAATAGGAAAAAAAATAGATGATGCGGTTGATTCTGAAGAGCCTTTAACTATCTTTTACTACGTCTAAAATTTATTTCTTTGTTTACATGGATATGCATAATCCTTCGCACTTGAATAAGATGCCCTTGCCCACCGCTGGGATAGTAATTTTCACTCATATTAACATGCTTCTTTTCGTACTAATTCCTAAAAGCTCTGTGAATTCGATGTTGTTTACAAACATTTTTGAATAAAAGCACTCTAAAGTTACTGTCAGTATTTTTGGCATTTATCAACTTGTGAATTTTTTTCATTTTCATTTTATAATAAACATAAAAAAATTAAGAGCTCTTCCATAAGCAACTTAAAATGATAAGCAATTTCGAATCGTTATCATAGACACTCGAGACTGGTGTTGATGACTTATATCCTGTGTTATATCTTGATAGCTATTCTACCACTCCTTGTTTTATTTCATACTAGCTCTTTGCCGCGACACCACCTGCTTAGGTCGTGTACAAAAAGTTTGCTATGTATTTGTTACGACATAAACTACCTGTGTGCCAAATTGCAAACAAATTCAATCAGTAGTTTCTGCGTGAAAGTTAAAGGTTACATCCTAACAATTTTTCACATTTATAATATTAGTAAGATTTACTATTCGTATCTTATTTGTATAGAACTCATCTAAAGAGTTAAGTTTTTTTTATATAGTACGGAAGTAGCTAACGAGCATGCAGCCCACCTGATGCAATGATGAAAAATCTAAATTGTAAATCAGAAATTAAAATATATTTTTGAGTATCCTAGTGACGAATTGAATATTAAAAAAAAGGAAATTACTGCAAATACAAATAGTTTTACTAATAATTATATTATGTGCGTATATAATATACGTTATGGTGCTATATGGTATCAGATGTTTCCCAAGCCCAACCAAATACTGTATGGACAAGGATGTAACCAAAATTACCAATAAATATTTATAGGACGCGCTTCACTGCGTTTCATTCTTGACCCGACCTACATCTTTTGTGCAGCCTTCGATTCCCTGATTACTTCGATTCAGGCCTTATAGTCCTTCAGCCTTATGTGTATCCAAATAAAATATAAAAAAACATGAAATGAAAATATGTTAATCAATTTCTGAATTGCATTAGGAAATATTAATTGCATGGAAAAAAAATAATTACCCGACTACGTCAGATGGAGGGTAATGTTTTTGGAGCGTATGTATGTATATATATGCATGTATGTTTGTATATATGTCCACACTCCTCATTTCTTTGGCACGCGCTACAGCCCAAACGGATTGACGGACTCTGACGCCATAGCATATCATTAGAATCGTTTCACTTTGAAAAGTGACATAGGCTATATAATTTTTTAAAAATGGCGCCTACAAATAGGGGGAAAAGGAAAATGGGTATCAAATAAAAGGTAGTAAATAGACCATTCTAAAAATACATATATTGTAATACTTTTACATGGCTATTTTGACGAAAACTTCTATTAAGCGTTAAATAAAACGTATCGTTATGAAAAAAAACGTATTAAGCAGGCAGACTTTTAGTTTTAATATTTTTGATAATGTTACTAGTTGTCACGTAATAAATATAAAATTGCGTGGATTAATAAATAATAAATAAATCCTTCACTGTGCCAATACTGACGATGTGTCTTGTGTGAGAATTCAAGGCATATAATAATAAAACAAAATAGAACAAGCAGGTAAAAAGAAGCTTGTAATTAATTTTAATATAAGAAGTAGGTATCAGTGCTGCCAGTGATAGCATTATCGTTTGAGAAATTCCATGTCCAACTGTGGTACAGTGCCCGGTCGAAAACCTATACCAATGCTATAATTCGATGTACTTTTCTAAATTTGTTATGAGTTCAGAAACAAAAGGTCAGAATCGGTTAGCAATTCCACTGCGATTCATTGGAGTGAAACTGAGCACGCAATAACGGATATTGCTTCCACTCGTTGCCCACGCTGCTACCCCGTAGTCTACTTTACAACTCGCTTATTGTTATTTTATTTGTTTCTTTCTTATATAAAATACAGCCTATTATATTGATAGATTGACTTGTTTCTCACATGAAACATTTACATAAGAGTTTTTGTATGAAATTTCTAAGGGCAACATCGTCTCGCAACACAAGAATCTGGACATGTGTAATCAACTTCAGATTGATTTGGAGTCTTATCCCTAATTTTTTTTATATTGAGGAAGCAAATGAGCATGCAGTCCTCCTGGTGGTAATTGGCTCCGGCTGTCCATCGACATGTGTAATCAACCCCAGATGAGGTCAGAGTCTTGCCTGAGGCTGGCCACAGATGCATTGCTACTCCTGAGGACTAAGTTACAAAACCTTCGATAAGTATGTCTCTCTCACTATAGCCTTCAGACCAGAACACAGCAGCGCTTGACACTGTACTTACTAGGCAGAAGCAGTCCGGGCGGCGCGATGGCTCGAACCGACGAACAGACTACGCCAAATTCTTGATCTCCCAAACGAAAATTATAAATCCGCCAGTTTCTATGTTTCCATTTATGAAAGGAAAAAAATGTTATAAAATTAACTTACCATGCAATTATTGACATAACTTGGTTTAACGACCTAATTTGTATTTCACTTCTTAAAAGTTCATCAATTGAATCAGTTACCAACCAAATCAGATTCGTTGATAATTTATACAAAGAATTGGACGAATTATCTTTATCACTCCCGCGCAATGCAAGCTCTGTCTCAATACCACCTCATGGACTTTAATATAATGTGTAGTCATTTATGTAATATATAATACAAACAATCACGACCTTATGACCGTGCCAAAATTCAATAGAAATGCACCCTTGCTGTGATTTACCTCATACCTGCATTGCAGTGCATTAATTTATGTTAATCCGGTGTAAATAAGAATAGCTGGATTCATATTTTATCCCTCGTCTATCCTTCACCATCCCAAGTGACTAATTTTTATTTTATAAAATTAAATTAACGTATCAACGTATGAAACCTTCTTAATTGCTAACCGAAGTCTGAACATACATTGCTAGCTTCGAAAGCTAACATGGAATGGCTCATTTTTGTGCCTCTCTTTACCGGTCCCTACGAAATTAATTACCACCTTTATACCACTACTGAAAGAATCAACAGTAATTTTTAATTTTAAAATTCATTTTTTTGTTCAAATAATAAAAGTAGCACGAGCAAGCAGTCCACGTAACGGTAAGTAGCCACTGCCGCCCATAGATATAATCCATCACTAATGAGATTACCTAAAGTTGATAAGAGATGCGTAACTAACTCTAAGGACTAAGTTGGAACGTTTCCTATTACGTCTTCCTTGAAACTCGCTTTAAATCAGAACACAACGCTTAACACTTTGCTAATGCTTTTATTAGGTGTTGTGGTGGTCCCTCTAGAGTCGGACCATAATGGTTCTACGACCTTTATACAACTCGAACAATCAAAACGTCAAGTCAATATAAACTGCACAGTAGCTTAAACATAGCATTAAAAAGATCCAGAGCCTGCACCGACCACCGACAGAGCTTGACGTAAACAATTATGCAAGGAGGTTACATGGGTGTATAGATATTATAAAACAAAGATTTGTATATTCAGAGATATAAAGCTCTTGCGTTTCGTTGAAAATGTGTGGTTGTTCATTTCAGTTCAGTGGTTTATTTTCTTATGAGGTCATCATCTAAGTCCTCGGGAGTAGAACCGCATTTGTGATTGACTTCAGATAGAGCCCTTGGTCTATTTCAAGTTGTTTAATATATAACAATAATGGTGGTCCTCAGTCTGTACCGGTGTACAACGTTACCTTAAAATGTTTTGCAAAATACCCTTGTAATATATTTGTAGCATACTCGCTTTAGGAATTAACTGAGAGTTGTTTCGGTAACCGAACTGGCAAAAAAAATTCGAATGGGTAGTAAGGGTGTGCGAATTATTCGTTCCGAATTGAATATTAATAATAGAATCGAATATTAATATTCGATTCGAAACTCGAAACGAATAATTCGAAATATTCGTCGAATATTCGATTCGATTATTAGTATTCGACTCGACTCGATTCGAACGATATTCGCACACCCTTAATAGGTAGATGTGACGAATTACGATTTATTTTATCTAACGCTACAGTTTTGTGCACTAGTCTTTGTGAGTCCATGATAGAAAATCCTGTTGCTATTTGATTATAATTACTATTTGTGGCATAAGGTTCTAGTAGAGATAAATTTATTTGAGACTTCTATTATTAAAAATTCTTGTTTATTTATTTGCTGTGATTAGTTTTTATATCATACGAAAATCACAACCCTAATACTTCTAATATTTCGTCTCTTATAATGAATGTTCAATACAGGGGTTTATTGTCGCCTACTAACATGAGATCTTTTGTAATCATATCTCAAACATCTGATTTGTACCTATTTTTAGTCTACCTGACGAAACGCCCACTTGATACTGTTGAATATATAAATTGGAGTGCCGATGAAGAATATATGTAAAGCTCAAACCTTTCACTGTTCAAGCTGTACATATTTATATAAAACCTATACGATACTAATCCAGTCCTATCATGAAATACCTATGTTACGTAATTTTCTTGAGGTTAGATCCAATTTATCAGATAAGAATTTTATATAGCGAAAAGCTTTTATACAGCGGTTTAAAAACTGAAAATAATTCTCATGAGTAGCAACATTCACCCCAAATACTTTTAAATTGTACTTGAGGAACCCAGCGAAAGTAGTATATATTATTTTTCCCGTAGTTTATCAGTATATTTGCTGAGTAATGCAACTAAACATACAAAAAAGTAATTACTTTTGTTAATTTATTTTAGTGTCCAATTATAATTTACCGAAATTTAATTTAATTTACCGAGCGATCAAATTGCATTCGCGTTGCGGGAAATCACTCTAATGTGTCGTGTGTCGTTCTGTACACAGCTATCCTCTGACCGACACAAACGTAATAATCATACATGACGTGGGAACAGGCTCGCGCGCCGATCTCACGGGGCGCGCGCGTGCCAACGAATTAATCGCTACCCTACACACACCCTTACAACCAAAAAACAACCCTATCATAATCAACCAAAAATCATCTTCCAATAAACTACTTGTTTCTACTACATCTTAAACACACTGTCGTAAGTAAGAGAGTTCATATTCGATTGGGGAAAGGAACAAGTTGATGGTATACACACATTAATAAAAAGTACGGAAATATTCGTACATAATTGTGATGTATGTACTATTTTACTTGAATAACTGACGATGGATACTAAGGTTCTCTAGTTTAACAAAATGTCGCATGTCTAATATGTAACAAAACCAATTTTTACATGAATTGAAAGTTGTTATTATAAAATCTATAAACTTTACCGAGAATCGTATGAATTGAACTGTATTCGCCTTAAAAAAGCCACTCAATCCACAAAGGTACCTCCTACGCACATAAAAACGTACATACTACATATCTTTGTCTTTACTGTTTATATTATTTTTTGCACATACAAATAAAATAATGATCTAAACTCTGATAGAAATACATGTCTACGTGTATTAAGACTTGGTTAAGATAGTATTGTATATACTCATAATTGACTATTTTCAAAGTAGAAAACTACGAAGGACTTTTACGATGATTTAACATAGATGGGTGGCCGAAAAAGTAATTGCATCGCGACGTTTATAATTTCCTTTGAAGTGCAAAGCAAACGGAGCGTCTATTTCCATATCCGTAAATGGGCTATTGAGAATATTACTCTGAAAACTGAGCACAAAGAGCAATTAAACATTTTTGCTCATTACACAAAAAATATAATATAGTGGTCGCCTGCCGCTCGTGTGCGCGCCACGCTCGGCCACGTGCCGGGTACCCGGGCGAATGGGCGTTCAGCTAAGGATTATATTTTATCTGTACTCTATTTATTTTCTTTTCAAGAAGCTTTCAACTTTATTTGTTATGTGCGTGTTTTAGAATTGAAAAGCGGTTTCTAGCGATTTAACGTTTTGTAAACTAAATACTGTTTTTTTCATTGTTTGAATGGTTAACCAGTACTCCTTCCTTTAAAGTTTAAAGAGGTTTAAATTGTTGTGGATTTGTTATGCATTTTTTTATTTTATTTTGTACGTTAAAATTTTATTGATTGTATTGGATTAATTACTTACTTTGACATATATTGCATTAATGTGATACTGTATTGCGGAATACGTACCTACCTAATTAAATTTTACTATTATCTGAACTTAATTCATACACTTTGAATTATAAACCTAAGTAAGTTCTTTCTATCAGAAGGAGCTTGAGACTTACTTTAACGAAATCCTTAGTGCAGATATAAAAAACAAAGCTGATAGCCGCGTTATACATGAAGCTAAGGTAATATAAATGTGTAAAAAGAATCATAGAGGTCCCACCGAGATTTGAACTCGGATCGCTGGATTCAGAGTCCAGAGTGCTAACCATTACACCATGGGACCGATATTGATAACGTCATATTTATATATTACTAGTCTTGGCCTACAGATTTGCTTAATAATATTATGTATCCTAAACATCAAGGTGGTATGTGTTGGTGGTGGTAGTATTTCAACTCTTTGTATGTCGACTTCGGATGCTCCACTGCACACCTATCTCTGTCTTTTAGCAACATTGCTAAGTGCTGTTATGTTCAGGTCTGAAGTAATAGAGATACTTTACATATGAGGCGATTCAACTTAGCCGCGGGCTAAGTTGAATCGCCTGTCATCATTGACTGACCTCAGGAGGAATTCTTATCCTTTTTGTTGGCAACACTAAGAAAATAATACTTAATTGAGGAAAAACTGAGATATACGATTATGTGTTTGTTCTTCAGCGCTTCCAAAACGTATACCAACTTGTAGACATTCTCGGGATTCATTCATCAGCCTTTTGAAGTCTACTCCTGCCTACTGCTGTCCTATAGTGATGTGCCTGTGCCTGCCATGTATGTTAGTGACCGTAATGGGTATTCATGTTACACAGGAACACGCTGCCGTCTATCTTCTGGATTCAGTGTTAAACTCGCCTTCTACGGCATCCACGGCTTATGTTCGGGATACCCAACCGTCGAGTTCCAATGCTTCTCAGAATCACAAAATCCCTCGTCCTTAGTGATATCAAGTAATTAATAGATGTGTCTAAATCTAGCTTCAAATTCATGTTTGAGTTTCCAAAGTAATACTGTACTGAGATACTCGTATATGTTTATGTTACACGAATGATGTTTACTAGTAAGTTGTAGGTACCTAAATGTGATACTGTTCTATAAATATCTCCTCGTACGATACAAGTAAATACTCTGGCACAAAGAGCTTAGATATGTTTTCATAAGTATTGAAGCTGAATTGTTTCTGTAGTGTAATCATTTGGCATTATAATAATAATTCATTTCCTAAATACTGTGATTCAATAAATAAGTGAAAGTGACCGTGCTGGATTGTGGAGGTACCTTATCATCTGTTTTAATACATAATTAAATTTTATCACCCACTTTCTTTGTATGTAAAGATTGTTCGTAGGTTACATTAAGAAGTTCTACGACGCATTACATGTTATGTAGGCATTATCACAATATGTAGTGTGTTACACAGGTTAGTACGCAAGGGGTTAGCTTCGAACCCAGCTAGCCAGACATTAAAATTGACTGGAATTGATTGAATAAATTATAGGAAAGATTGATTAATTGATTAATCCATAGGATAATTGTTCTATTCTATTACATACCTACTCTCTGTATTTCTATTTGAGTTTGATGGCGTTTTGTTTACAACGAACGAGTACATGTCATGGGTTCAATTTAATTCCATTAAATTTGTGCTTATTTCCAATTACTATCATAAACATATAGTTTGAAATAGAAACTGACAACATATCAATTACGTTTCAGAAAGAATGATCGTATTTCTGTTACTGCTGCCGGCTTTCGCAGCTGGCACCATACACATAGACATAGTGCCAGCGTCAGAAACCAGCAACGTATCGTTGCGATGGTCCGGTTCAGAAAATTGGCCTATTACTGAGAAGGATCAAGTGGCATTTAAATTGACAAAGTACGCGGTTGGTTACCAATTGGTAATTCACGGATATAAGGCTCCCACATACGTCCACGTGCGCGGTGCCAGCCGATACGGGTACAGGGATCTGACTGTCACCTTAACACCGATAGGAGCAACGATCAAGCGGCACACGAAAAGATCCGTCATTGTAACTGTGAAGGAGTTCAGCAATAACTTTTCCACTCCAGCGGTTTTCAAAGGGGGCATCAAGGAGGAAGTCGTTGAAACTATGAGCAGCGCGTGGTCGAGAAACGAGGAGTTGAGCGTCAGCAGGACCATAGTAACAAAATTTGGCTCCAGATCTGTTTCGCTTACTTCGTCCTGGGGGGAAGAAGTACACAAGTCTCTCGCGAGAACAATATCGACTAGTTCGGATGTTGAAATGACACTTCAGCCGGGACAAAAGGCTAATGCGATCCTGAAAGCAACGAGAGCGCTTCTAGAAATAGAAGTCGAGTACAAAGCGACATTGGAAGGTGATATCCATTGCTATTACACGTTCTTCTGGATTCCTATCCAGGGACAAGGCTTTGATATACAAGATTATTTTCGGTTGACAAAATTGCCCAATTTTGTACGATCCACAGAAGTTATTTCCGTGGATTATTATTATGGGGCACAAGTAGACGTCACTGATGGCAATCATAAAGTTCCATTTGAACTTGTTTAACTCATAGACATTATTGTACTTACATATATAGCACAGTGAGAACAAAACTCAAAATTTCGGCAAATTGAGTTAAATTTTAACTACTCCTAATATCGTAGTATATCGTCTAGCGAACTAAACACTAAATTCGTTCTTGAAAAGGACAAACATAAATGTAACGCCCTTTTAATAACCGCTTACTTTAAGAAACTCCCCAAAATGAAAAGTCAATTTTGTTATTTTCATAAACTGCCAATTGTCTTAGGTCCTTTTAATTCTCACCGTTACAATATCACACTGTTACAAAATACTCGCACTTTATTGGTAATATTATCTAGTATTTAATTCCTGTACAGAAAACAGCAATATTAATGTTGTTTTCAGTTACTTAAGCCGACGATAGTTACACATTGAAAGGATTTTTTCAATTAAAATTTAAAATTTAATTTATGTAACTGATTATTCGATTCAATAGACATGATTCATAATCGAGTAAGTGGCGATCAGTTACCATCGATCATAAACTTCGACAGGCAATCGGGAAGAGGTCGCCATGTGTCCACAATTCAATAAAATTGTCAACCAATCAGTTCGTTTGTTGACAAATGTAATATTTTGAACAATTTTTCATACGAATACTTGAATTACTGATTTGATTATGAAGTGCCTTGGAGCAATTCGAAAGTTTGAAAAGTTTAAAATGTTTTGACCTTTGATTTCAATTATTACAGTAATTCCTATAATCCTGACAATTATAAGAATTACTGTAATAGGTTATAAAGTGGGGCTTTATTTATAAAATTATAGTAGCATATAGTCGTAGCAGTAAACGATATCGTCCACCTGGTCACTGCCGCCTATGTATCTGTAAACAGCGTCAAATAGAACAAGGACTCTATCTGAATTCAATTACAAATGTGTTGCTTCTCGAGTACTAAGATGAGCGCCTCATATGAGACGAGGATCACAATATTGAGTAAAAAGTCAATTGTAATTTAATTCGTGAAATTAAAAAAATGCGTATGGAGAAATGTATTGGCCTGTGTTTGTGGCTAATCCGTGTTATATAATATCTAGCGTCCATAGGGTATGGTGGTCTTTTACTCTGAGTCATATACGTAAGCTCAAAGTCGGTCAGCGAGCTATTATTATTATGGAGTTATGCTTAGTATAGCACTACGTGACAAAATTCGTAGTGATGAAATCCGTAGGAGAACGAAGGTTACCGATATAGCTCGTAAGATTAATAAGCTGAAGTGGCAATGGGCAGGCCACATCGTTCGTAGGGTAGAAAACCGATAGGGGAGAAGAGTCCTCGAATGGAGAACAAGTCTGGGCAAGAGGAGTGTAGGCCGCCCTCCGACCAGGTGGACTGATGACTTAAAAAAGACGGCGGATAACCGCTGGACTCAGATAGCTCAGGACCGGTCCGAGTGGCGTCGATTAGGGGAGGTCT
>DWTU01002375.1:0-11587 GCA_018251515.1 Cecropterus confusis | reverse complement strand
AACCTTAGGTGAGACTTTGATCTTACCTAGGGTTGATTACAGATGTCCATGGGCGACAGTAGCCACTTACCATCAGGGGGCTGCATGCTCGTTTGTTACTTCTATACTATAAAAAATAAGTAATTACCTTTAGTAAATCCCTTACTTAAATATTTTGTCAATTCAACAGAATGCTGAATAATAAAGTTCTCCATCAAAGTCAGCGATGCGCAGGCGAGTCCACTGATGTTGCAATACTTGATGGACAACTACCATACTTCTCATCCTATACCCTTATCGCTGGGATTATAAAAAACGCGTTAAACTCATTTTTATGCCATAATAAATTATTTATCATCGATCAGAAACAGGACTTCATACTTTGTGACAACTGCATAATGTACTTTTTATACATAATGATACATCAAATTCAGGAAAAATCTTAAATATTAAATGGATTATGATTCTATAAACCACTCACCTTTTGTGTTACGTTCTAAGGTTTTATTTATATAAAGTTAAGAATATAAACGTTTTTTCATGACCCAAAAAATCTTTTCCATTCAGTCAGAATCAAAACTATGTTACGTAGGTACTCGATTTCGATTTAAAAGTTTTGGAAAACGAGATTTTGCTTTCAGCGGCCTATATCTAAAATACACGGGTAGCTAAAAAAAAGGAAATCTGAAAAGTTGGATGAAACGCAATACGAAAAATCGTACTATCGGTGAAAAGTTAAGAGCAAATCTAAAAAATTCTGCAGTTGATTTTTGCGAATTTTATGTGTTAGAATTTTCCGCACAAAGGTTTTACAACAATTTGGTTTATTTATTTTGCTGTTTACATGTTTTCTATGTGAAGTTTGTAAACAAAATTTCAACACGAACTGTTATCTTGCGCTTCTCGGTATTGTATTAATTTTCTTTTTCTTTCAGTAGTTATTGCATTAAATTTCTGACCATGTCGTTAAGTAATAATATTAAATATGAAAATAGTAACAGTTTTGTTACTAGCAACAAGTTAATAAAAGCAAGTACTTAATTATGATCATGAATCAGACAACATCAAACACAACAATATTAATTTGTTTAAGAAAGGTTTTATCGAAAATCATATAAACTTACTATTTTATATAATAAAGAAATAGAACGCAATCCATTTGACTGTAAGTAAATGTCAACCCTTGCCTTGCCGCTCTTGGATATCTGTAATCAACCCCAGATAAGATCAGTCTTTCGAGAGGCCGGCCAAAGATGTGTTGCTACACTTAGTACTAAGTTGGAACACACAAGTATGTTTCCCTCGCCAAATACTTATCCTTTAAACCAGAATTCTATTTTTGATAGCACTATAGCTTTATAGTTATATAGCTATATTATAATCGAAATTGATAATGAGTATAATTTATGATAATATAATATACCATATATATGATATGCCATATTTTCGGCCTTGCAGCAATGGAGATAAACTGATATATTCTGGTAAACATGATGTAGATAGAAAATTTAAATACATACGAGTATAAAGCAGTCCAATGTATACATGAAGTCAAGTTCACATTTATTGTTGACTACTATTTCACTTAGACTCAGTCAAAAATAGTCAACTCAATTCAACGTCTAAAAGTGGATAAAAATCACGTTCAAAGATTCCGTTATAAACATACATAGATACACTGACACATAGATACGACCGAAGCTAATAAATCGTGTTAAAAAGTAACAAATAAGTTTTATACCTGAATGATTTTATAGGTAACGGAAATAAAAATGTTAAACGAAAAATGCATCTGTTATTAGCTCATTTTTAGGTTTTCGTAGCCCAATAGCAAATAACGGAACCCTTATAGATACGTGATGTCTGTGTCTGTCCGTCTGTCCGTTACAGCCACTTTATTCGGAAACTATTAAGACTACAGAGTTGAAATTTGGTGGATAAGTGTATTCTGTTAACCGCTATCTGAATTATGTACAAAAATAAAAAAAATATACTTATACTATATTTAGGGGGGCTCCCCATATGTAGAACTGAAACTCAAAAAAATATTTCATTTTGTGGTCACGTGTGGGGTGTTTATAGAAAGGTCTTCAAAAATAACATTGAGGTTTCTAAAACCATTTTTTCTTTCGTACTTGGAAAACTGATCAACTTTATTTAATGATAATGCTACGGCACCCTTTGCCTGCGAGTCTGATTCGCACTTGGCGATATTTTTTATTGCTATTAAATTTCAGCTAATTTTCAGGTGTGACAATGAGTTAAAATACCATGTCTCGGCATCACTACCACAAAGATATAAGGAGAAGATGAAGGATTTTCTCTGAAAACATAAAAGTAATACATCCAATACTTTATATTGGATACGATAAATCACATATTTTATAAGGTAAGTTTATCATGTAATTCAGTTCTACAAACAAAATAAAACAAATAGTATTCATATACACTAAAACTATCCGCATTTTAGCAATTGTAGGCAGTTTGAACAGATTCATCAAAGTTTCATAGCGTAAAACAAAACTTTTGGGGTATTAAACCGAGCTCCGACGGCATTCGTTACTCGGCCTAGTGGTTATTTGTCGTTGAATTGAGTAAAAGCAACAGAACTGAAAGTACCATTTTAGAGACGGGACCACGCAAAATTACACGGGAAAGCTTTGTAAAGTGAAAAAGAGTGTAGATTTAAAACATCGAATTTTAGTGGGATTACATTTAGTTAATTTATATAAATATAAATTAATAAGTAGTACAACTGACATCTATGCCGAGAAAAGTAAAAAGTAATTTAAATATAAATTTGCTTCGTAACTCTAACGTATACGATCTTTCGTTAACGCTTCCTATATTTAAATTTAAATTAAACAAAGTGCGTGTGAGGTATCATAGAAATTTTAATTCGTTTGAAAGATCTATTGGTACCATTATGTGTGAAATATAATATCGTTCAATTGTCCGCCATGGCTTCTCTTGATGGAGCGTATCCGAAACGTCCAATTTCCATAACTCTGCCGCATATCTCAGTCTGATTTTTCTAGGTTCCCATGATCAGATCCTCATTCGGTGAGAATGGGACTAAGTACAAGGGGACTGCAGGTATACTCTACCAAATAAAAAAAATGAAATCGATTTAATAAAAGAGTTATGGCATTTAGTTACTTATACGAGTACTGCTTTGTTTCGAAGTTAACACAATTTATTATTTTGTTACGTTTAAAAAAGAGCTACTTTATTGAGGTAGACATGTACGAGTATGCTGGTTTTACGTAGCTCATGATTAATGAGCATATCTTCTGTAGAAACGATGGTAGATGGAACCAAAAAGTCCTGAACTCGAGCCCAGTACAAAAATAAAAAAGGCTAGGTGGCAACTCTTTTTTCATTTGAAAGCTGGTGCTTCCCATGGGGTTCCATTTTAGTTTGGTTTAGTTCTGACAATGGAATCCATGAGATAAACATACAAGTCTTAAAATTGGATTGCGTGTGTGCGCGACAAACGGACAAATAACTCAGCTTCTAACGATCCGATGATTGCTTGAAATGAACATAAGGTATCTAGGATGAAATGATATATTGAAAATATGACCTTCTACTTCTCGATCCTGTTGATGCAGACGTACTGCTAGCCAAAACCATAGAAAATAGCCACTTGGTGCTTAGGAATATACAATAACATCTGCCTCTGTGCAGAGGCATACTATGAAAAAATTGGCCTTCAACTTTTCAACCCTAATGATCCAGGGGTAAATCGAAGACCATAGAAGTTGGCAATTTGTTGCTTACGTATATGCAACAAGATTAATATGAAGAGATATAAAATGAAAAATTTGACTTTCAACTCTTCAAACCTGATGATGTAGGGTACTGCAAGCCTAATTTATAGCTTAGGATTAGGTTGAGCTATAGTGATTTATATTGGATGGGTTAGGTTAGGTTGGAACATAAAATAAGTGAGCACGGTGCGGCAGCGCCCTGCGAGCGGGTGCGCTGATTTCATATAAATACAGATCCTTTATTCACGTCTATATAATTTACAAAAGTTTTGTTAGTCATGGTTTAGGATTAAATGTAACAATTATGCTAAAAGTTGAAATTACGTTTGTATTTATGTTTCAATTAATGCTTTCGTGTAAATTTATATCTACGAAGCAAAATTATCGATATTATATGAATATAAATATAAGTGTATCATCACTAACGCACGCACGCTTAGGTTTTCTTTTTCGGCCAGAACTTGCAATGTACATTGCAAGTTCTGGCCGAAAACATAAACGATGATTATTTCGAGGAATCGTAATAAACTCGTACTAAGGATACAGGCCAGAATGACATCATTATTTTCTTCTGTACTTTGTATAAATCGATCATACTATAAAATTATTGTCTGGGCTTCGAAGAGATGCACGAGATAATTATTTCACGTTCACTTAAAATGTTCACGACAATGGTTAGGGTTTTGCAACATTCAGAGTAAGTTACGAGAATTCGTGAGCTCGTCTCTATAAAACTTTGGAGCCGTAAAAAAAGCGTTGTAACTAAGATAACGTTTTTCCTAATTGAAACTTCTATAGATCACCATTACCAATCATTTAACATGATTGCTTAGGTACTATAACTTCTTATATAAGGTAAGCAAAATAAAATATTATTTATGCTTTATAAATATTAACTTCGGAATAAAATAATAAAACAACAAAGAATCTAACAAATATTATAAAAGCGAAATTTGTAAGGACCAATGGATTTATTACTCTTTCACGCAAAAACAAGTGATTGGATTTGGATTAAATTTGGCACATTAATATTATGTTTATGGCTTGACCTGTTACGTAACCCAAATAATACTTTTTAACGAGACCCAAGCGCAGAGCTGTGGGAAAAGTTATTATAAAATATGTTTTGTATAATACATCCAATAAAGTGAAGCGGGAGAGCCTGATGGTGGAAACTCAGTCTCTCAATTGAAGTTCCAACATTGTTTACATACCTATAACAAATTATTTAGCCAGCCAGCGGCAGCGCCAGAATAGCGCGGCCAGCGCAGTGGACTATGACCTAAAACTCTCTCATCCTAAGAGAATACTCGTGCCCAGCATTTGGGCAATAATGGGTTGACGACAGGAAGTGAAAACTAGTTTTGATCCTTAAATGCAACGGTTCGTAATAATATTTTTGAATAAGGGTTATTGATAAGTAATAATAATCAGTAATAATCTTTTTTTACGTTTAATTGTTGATCATTGATTTCTCATTTTTATCATATTCCTCCGCGTAGCCACTTTTTACATCATCACAACCTTTATTTTATACATATTAAAAGCATAAACGAGTATATACATAGACTACGTTATGGTAAGTGGTCACCACTGCCCAACTTTTTTGACTTTGATAGTCGTCCCATGCCGCGGCTTGGCGTCGCCGCTGTTCCCTTCCCTGGATACACTGTCCACCGGTGTTGTTAGCTGCCGTTAGGCAGCGGTGCAGCTTTTGAGCTTCATAACCGCGCTAAGCTGCTAATTCAGACTTAGTCCCCCTGGTCGGGAAACACCGGTCCCTCGAGTTCACGAGGGAGCGGGCGCCCTTTGGGAGGTCGAGCGTGAAGAGGCGCCAACTCTCTGACATGCTCGCGTGGTCCGCTATCAGCGCGCTCGTTCACAAGCTGCGCCAACCGAGTCACAAACGCATCCAAGGTTTGCACCTTGAGGTCACATCCAAACACGTCGTCCCGCCTAAGGGACAGAGACAGACGCTTTTTATTAGTCTCAGACAAGTATCATGCAGTATCGCGCATCATGCAGGCGCCGCGTAGGTAAACCAGGATCGGATGTACAACTTACACAACTTTAGTTTGGTTCGGAGCGGTAGATGAGATTCTACTGCCCAAGATCATCGGTAAACAACCCCAGGTAGAATTAATTCTATCCTATACAGATTGCTACCCCTATGAACTAACTTAGAACGCCTCGTATAAGTATGTCTCCCCATCTTTATAATAATTAATATTTTGTAACATTGAACTTCGCTAATTTCGAGGCCCCACTGTTTTGCAATGTACGGCTGTTTATCATCTTACAACGTGAGCAAAAACACTCATGATATACGGTAATTTTAAATATTTGCGCTAAGCGTGCTACCTACAATACGAACCTTGGTTCAAAGTTATATCTAGAATTTACTAATAGATATTAAACCTCAGTGTTAAATAATGCTAGTGAATTAAAGTAACCGGTAACAGCGGAGGTAACGATAAAGGATCGTTTTTTTCGAAGTCAGGTAAACATGGGGTTGTAAGTTCGTTTCATGTATATACGTATAGATTAAGTGTATAATAATAGGTATTTAAAGAAGTATATGAGAAATAATGTTCTACTAGTTTTTTGATTGTTCATTTTTTCTCATCGAGTTGAGTTAGAATTTTAGAGAACTAAAATATGTTTTCTATGTAAAGTATTACATATACCTCTACGTGATAGATAATATTATTTCATATATATATTATAATATGTTGACAAGCACTAGTGGTTTTCCTTTCATGTGGCCATCAAACCCTAATTCTGTACCAAATTTCAGCTCTCTGAGTTTATGGGAAGTACTAGTTCTATTTTGATGATCATGAGTGGGGAGTGACTATCATAAATGCGAAACTTTGCTTTCGCTTAACTTTGGAACTAAATGACCTACAGACTTGAAATTTTGGATTTAAGGTATGTGATTATAGCTTACTGGATGACGAAAATTTCTACGTTCTGGTCTAATCCAAAGGTTCTCAAATAGGGGCCTGAAAATGCTGCGTTCCAGTAAAGGATGGTACGGCAGTGTTTGCTTCGCGCTCGACTTGGTGGGGGCAATACCGTGCCCACAAATCATAATTTTATTAATAGCTGAATCATATTTAGGTAAGTAATTAAAGTTGAAGTTAAAATTAATTATCTCTTTTTAAAATGCGTAGTAATATTTATGAGAACTGTCTAGGTTTGTAACTTACTCATTATGAGTCGATCCAAACTTAAATGCGTTGCCTAAGATAATAAATTATTTGTTACATGTACATCAAATAATTAAAATAGAAATGTTATTTGGATATGCTTGGAATTAAAATTGTATCAGCATGATATACAATATGTGAACGTACTGATATTGTGATCTAACGGCTTGTACGGCCTGCCATAATATAGTGTTGTTTTTAATAATACTTAGCAGCGTAACCGTTTCCGATTCTTATGGATACATAAATTATAATTATAATAAATTAATTTATCGACGTAGTTGCCGAAACCGTATCAAGTTTTGATATGAAGACGTATAAATGACATTTTTTTCATTTGAATAATTAGAAGTAAATAATTTAAATACTATTGCTTACTTCTTGCTTATACTATAAAAGCGAAAGTTTGTGAGAATGGATGGATACCTACATTTATTTATCAACTAGCAGTTCCGCGACGTACTTCGTGTATAATATAATCTAATTCATCCATCAAAGAGACTTTTGCTGAGACCACCGCTCACCACTGCTGGGACATGCTGCTGGACATAGGCTTCCCATAATGAGGTATTGTCATTAATCACTGCGCCCAGCATGAATGTTGGTGACTGCAGTTAGTTCTACACAGAAAGACGCTGCTGACCATAGCAAGTTTCAACCCCTATTTTACATCCAAGCAAACTAAATTTTAATATGTCTGTCCTAAATCGAAAATTTTACGCTTGTTCAAAACTGTTGAATGTCAATAGAGACTTTCTACTGCTTGATATTTGCTTGTATGGATATATGCGTCATGGATACCCTTATGTCACGGGAGTGACAGGGACTTATCTCGGACTCCTACCTTTATTGCATATTAGAAATTGTTTACCATTTTTTTACGGGGAAGGAAAACATCGTCCTGATATGTGTGTGGTCTGTTTTCGCACTTGGCCAGCGCGCTGAACTATGGTCTAAAATCTATCTCATTCTGAGAGAAGATTGTCCCGCTGCTGGGGGGTACGGGCAGTAATGTGTTGAAAACATATCAGAATAAAAACAAACGTCCATTCTTTAATAATTTGTTGGTTGTCCAGGAAAACGGCGAAAAGACATTTCATTATATTTGACCAAAAATAGACTTATAACAAATGGACAGTGATTGCAATAACATTGCTGACTTTTTAACCGACTTCAAAAAAGGAGGAGGTTCTCAATTCGACTGGGTGACCGATTTGTACAATTTTATTTATCATTTTTAAGGCTTCCTGTTTGGTTCCATTTTAATTTGGTTCAGTTCTGACCATGGTATCCATGAGAAAACCATATAAGTCTTAAATTTGCAATAAGTATGTGCGCGACAAACGGACGAATAACTTAGCTTCTACCGATCCGATTCTTATGAAACTAGACACTAACGTAAGGTATCTAAGATAAAAAGATACAATAAACATATGACCTTCTATCCCTCGTTTTAATTTTTCTCTGAAAATTATTTTCGATGCATTTTTAACATAAACACTAATAAGAATTGGTAGTTAAGTTGACCACTCACATTTTTGTTGCTATGTATAACACTCACAAAAATATTATTTATTGCATACAATACTAAAATATTTCACAAGTACAATTTATAATATAATTAATCAAACAGCTAATACGTAATTAGAGCGTAACATGCCATGCATACCACTACGGTTTTGAGTAGTCAACTATGCCACAAATCAGTACTATAGTTAATTGTTCATGATATTATTAGATTGAGAGTCGGAAATACGTCGACTCAATTATCACGGTATAAATGCGTTATTACATTCCTATTGAGTCATTTTTAGGGTTCCGTAGCCAAATTCCAAAATACGGAACCCTGATAGATTCGTCATGTCTGTCTGTCCGTTCGTATGTCATAGTCATTTTTTTCCGAAACTATTGGGCCTACATAGTTGAAACTTTGTAAGTTTATGTATTCTGGTAACTGCTATTTAAATTTTGTATAAAAATAAATAAATTTAAGAATTTAAGGGGGCACTCCATACATGGAACTGATACTAATTTTTTTTTTTTTCATCAAGCCGATACGTCAGCGTCTATGGATAGGTCTTTAAAAATGACATTAAGGTTCCTAAAACAATTTTTCGTCAAAATCAATTGTTTGAAAGATAGACGTTTTCAAAGTGGAAAAATGAGTGTCCCCCACCTAACCCTTAAAATAAGAGAGTGAAAAATTCAGATAGAACATATGATGTAGATGTCAAGGAAAACTTTCAACGACAATTGGTTCGAACAAGATACGGTTGACAGTTTTTGAAATATATCGCTTTTTCAAAAACCGAATAACATAACTTTGTAATTCATACACATGAAACACTATGAAAAACAAACTTATGTTGGTAGTCGGAAAGCTGTTCAACTTTATTTATTGACACTGCTACGGAACTCTTCGCCTACGAGTCCGATTCGCTCTTGGCCGCATTTTTTTATATCCATTTATTTAACTTGCCTCATTAGTTTGCATGTATTTAAGTATCAAATCCTGCACCTTTGTATTTGTTTTGATTTTGATAAATTATAAAATTTATTTAAACTTCACTTACGACATGACTGCGAACATCAAAAAGTATTAAAATTTTAATAGCAGTTTAGCACTATTCGCTCCTGGCTTTAAGAGTATTGATAAAGGAGAGAAACTTATACGGCATTCTGTCTTGATTATTAAGAGTTACAGAATATATAAATGAGAACCAGTGTGCATGCTCCTTTACTACTTAATTGCATAAAAATAACTCTCTCATAACTTCATAAAGTTACATGCGGAGTTAGAAACATTTAAAATTTTCTTGACACGTTCCAAAGCAATTTCGATTACACGTGTAAGTAATACACGTGTTTCAGATTTATGAAACAAGGAAAGTCCTTACGTATTATAACAAGTGATTAAAAGGCCTCGTTATCATTAAGAACAAAAATAGAACTCAGTTGCTACATAAGTTTCTGGAGAATTGGAATATATTCGTTACAACGAATACATTCCAATTCTCCAGTAAATATATATAAGATTTATGATATCTTGGGTTAGTTTTAGTTTCATTATCATTAAGTATAAAGTATTCTTACAACTTCGAAAATAAATAGTCTTAGTCTGATTTTGATTAAGATATGGAAATTAAAATTTGTAGCTTTTATACTTTGTATTTGTACTTATATATGCGTTTTTCAGATGTCATTTTATTTTTTTAATATATATGGGAGGTTAGCTTAAGTTCAAGTTTGTGAGCTCGCCACCCTTGTCTCCAGGCCGCCATCTTATACAGCTTTCATTTGATACCCGTAATGTTATAATAATTAAAAAATCAACCTTTCCCCTTATTTTTTCTGTTCATAGGCGCTATTCAAAATTATATGGCTATGTCATAATGACAAGTGACACAATTCCAATGATACGTCACATGTATACATACATACACACATACATATACATCTAGCCTTTTGGACTGTAGAGCGTGCCAAAATAATGGATATAGATTCGAACCTACATACAAACATACGCTTGAAAAACATTACCCTCCTTTCTGATACAGTCGAGAAAACAGTAAAAAGATGGAGTTGACTAATTTAGCAATGATACGATTGACTGATAAGTAAATTATCATTAATCATAATCAATATTTATTCACTGTCTGTACACCGAGTAATGGTGAGATCAAATCTCAATACAATTATCATAAGAAGCAAATACTGAACTGTTGAACAAACTCACGAACTAATAAATAATACCAAAGGGCCTCTGACTTATCTAAAATTGTAACTTAACGACGCTAATAGCCAGTTTGATATGACAAGCACAGTAAGAGTTACTCTAATAATAACAATTTAGCGGTAAATAGATAAAAATTAAGCATAACAATGACTTCTGCTGATATTAGATACTGTACACCTATACTCAAAAACTTGATTTAATTTATTCTTTATTCAATTTTATAGGTAAGTCATTAAGTTTATGTAGGAATGTGTTTTTTTTTTTATAATATGGACATATCAAATTATCATGTAGCCTACCTGATGGTCAGAAGCCAATACCAGATGTCATTCTCCGGTAGAATTAGTCCTACCTGAGTTGGAACACAAACCCGAACCCATCGTCGTGGTCTAAGTTGAATTGTCCCTAAAAATAAAGCCTTGACTCTGCTGTTACTAGGCAAAACCGGTGTGCAGTGGTGCCTCCGGAATCGAACCACAAACGATTCTAACACTTTCAAAACAATCATAAACTATGGTATGGATCAATCCCAAATACAGAAATATTTTTACTCGAGTTTCAAGTCGTAGTAGACGTAAAACAGACATATGTAATTTGGAGTCGATATTGCCCTTAACTTGGGCCGTGTCTCTGGATTCAACAATTCAGTATGTTAGATATGATGAAACGTTTTATTATCTGTTTGACGTGCGTTCAGCCCCTTGTTAATTAAACGAAATGCTACATAAATGAACGGTTCCCAGAAATGTATTTACGATACTATATTGGAGTAGTTTTGTCGCGTGTCTGACTTTCTTTTACTTTGCTAACTGCCTCGGATATCCACATCGAGAATTAATTGGGACGAACTTTTATACGAAATTTTTGGTCACAAAACTGTCATTTTT
>DWTU01002374.1:0-11589 GCA_018251515.1 Cecropterus confusis | reverse complement strand
AAAAATAGAGATGAAGTGGTCTGGTGACATCTGTTATCAGAAATAGAATATAATAATTTATTATATATGTTCTATAACTGAGGACTTTCTCCTATATAGTTAAATTAGTATGGCCGCCAAGACATTGAAGAGGCTCTACCAAATGTCTATCAATAAATTCTCATCTACAAAAGGGAAAAATGGTGTGTTTAAGAATAGGTGGCAAGGATAAATAAAAATACTTGGAAATTACCATAAACTTAATAAGTTTACTTTAAAATAAAAAAATGACGATTAAATATCAAAAGTGCTAGTGAACATTTAAAAAAACATAATGGACAGCAAACACCTTATAATTAGGTATCTCTGAAGTGATTTGCCAATATAATATCGACTGAAATCCTAAATATGTGGCATTGTCGCGAATACGTTGAATACAAGCGAGTTCACTAGGGGCATGTCAACGAATCGGTTCGCCAAAAATACTTTGGCAAAAGGGAACACGAGTATAATAGTCATGAAAGAATACGTACACCTAAGTATTAAGTAGCTACCTATGATGATTCATATTTTGTTCAAGACGCCATTATTGTGCTTGATACAGGACGAAATCATAATTGAAGGGTAAGTGTCATGATTTGGCTATTTACGTGGTAAATATCCTAATTCTGGTGGAATGGTATAGCGAAAAATATTGCTGGGTACAGTACATTGACATGGGGCGCTTAAAAGGTGCACTAAAAGCTATTCCTCAAAACCGGTGAAGCATTAGTGACTCTCTTAGTACCTTAATATCTTTTCTTCCTAATAATAAGCTCTCTATAATTCACACAAGGGGTTAATAACATGGACTCTATGCTAACTAATTATTCGAAGTTACGAACTATTTGCCTGAACCTTGGCAAAACACATTACCGTTATGAAATAATGCTAACGGTTATTTTCACGTACGACTGCATACTTTAATTATTCACTTGGTTTTCTCAATATTCTATTTTACAGTGTTAACAGTGTGTCTCCATATATGATATTTACATCAAAAACCTTTAGTGTGGTGGCTACATTCCTTGTGAAGTGTATAGATAAGTCCTAGACATAAATCGAAAGATAACAAACACCCTTTATTTATAAATATGTTAAATAAATTATAATGTAGTAATTAAATTAAATAAATTACATAGTATTGTGTGTACATTAGTCGTTTTAATGTTCTATCAGCAAGTTAATAGAAACAGTGGTGATGTAGGAAATTGTTTGAGTTGCTAAAAATGCCATTAAATGAAGTATCTTAAGACTTTTACTTTTATTGAAATTCGTAATTACATTTACTTTCTCTTTTATGCTTTGTATTCACTTGGCTCACATTTCGACAACACCTTACAAGATACTCTATATATAGAGTCCACTTAGTACGAGTTTATTCTGTTTCCTCAAATGGATCACCGTTTATGTTATTGCCAATGAATTTTACGAGCGGTATGGACAAAAACGTAGAAACGTAGAAAATTGTAAAGTCATACTATAGGCACAGATGGAGAAAGATAACAGAAAGAAGGTGACAATTTAGACCACGACCCGCAGCATTGAAGAAGACGAAGTAAGAAGGAACTTGGATCAACACGGTGGTAAATCTTTAACCATGATTTACGTAGAAGATTAGAACATTAGAACATTACTACGTGATACAGGTATATTAGTTGTGTAATACTGTATATTTGAGTACATACCTACTGCAAGCGCCGACTATAATTATGTTGAAGTGCCTAAGTGCTTATTGTACATCCAATAATAACCAGGTATTCACTTTAATTGCCTTTTATTTTTGTTACGGAAGTAGATGGAATCCATGTAAAGTGGCTTTTGTAATTCATACAGAAAATATTATAAAGACTTAATCTCAAATAGATACTACATATCTGCCTAGATTTGAAGCCTCAAGTAAGTGTAGCACTTTTAGTTTTAATATATAAAGAGTACTTACGATATTCGGTTATTGACGATATTTCAAAAACCGCATCACGTCAAATGTTTATATATTTGCACGATAATATTAGTCTAAATCATTTGTAGTTTGTTGTTGAACTAAATTTAGTGAATATTTAGCCATAGAAATATTATAAAAATATTTACAAAGTTATCGAACTATTGCAATACAATTTTATCACCATTAGGAATTTATTCTTCTTAAATACATGTACCTAAGTAGTTACCTACATCATTTAGTAAGAACAACCTACTGCTAACTTCTAGAAGGATTTGTTTGAAAATGTGATATATATCTTTAATTTGGTAAGGTAATCAAGCAGTATTGTATCTACGTTTAATATTAGTAGCTCTTGTCTTCCTCTAACGAATAAGCTGGTATACCCCAATAGACAAATATCATCACAATTAATCCTTGGAACAACCACGTAAAATGTTTCCATTGCTGAAGTAAACAACAATAAGTAATTCCGTAGTGACTACTGTTTCTCCATTGATGTCTACGATACGTTACCGATTTGAGACTACTAAAACCTATATAAGTTCCTATTTTTACACCGTATGCTCTGAGAGTTAAAATACCGCCACTAGACGTATTTCTAATCAACATCGAATCTTAATCCGAAAGCGAAGATAACTTTAAAAGCGTTCCGACTTAATCCTCAGAGAGAGTAATGTTTGTTCGAATAACATGTAAATACATATACAAGGGCGTAAGTTTCTATCTCAGACCTATTTCTCATCACTAACTAGTACTAGAAAGTAAATCAGAAACTTACTAAATGCGTGTAAACTTAATCCTCAGACATAGCAACGTAATTAAACCAAAGCCCCCGAGCATTCTACGAATATATATCGGCTGCATATTTTTACAACAGCATTATGCTGACGGATCCCGGGTTGGTGGCTTCGACAGCGCCTGCTTTAGATCTAAACGCAAGTACTAAAATCCATCCGCGATGGCAAAATTTTACTAATAGATGGAAAAAAACCTTCTCGAAATCTAAATTAAAGTGATCACTTTACTTAAGACTTTTTTCTCTGCCATCCAATTTCTTGAAAGCCTACCTGTGAGTATTCAAACAACCTAACAAAATCAGAGATCCACCAGTGTTGAACAAAGTCACCGTTTTATACACATAGACGTCAATCGTGCTAGTGACAATGGACAAAAAGCCAGTAAGTTTCGTCAGTGCATTACGTCAACTGCGGATTGGCGGAGCTTTTCTCTGGGTTTGTTCTGTTTAATGCACCGACGACAGACATAACCCATATGAATGTACGTATCTAGAAAATATCGAAAGTCCGTGCATCTAGACATTTGAGAAAAATACTTACACCATTTAAATATTCTCTCCTACTCTAAAGTGTAGCTGTATTTAGGAACTATTAGCTTTTACCTGTGCCACTATTTAGTTTTATGCTTGAATTATGTAGCTGATTGAATGATCTTTACGTAAAAGCACACTGGTCCGACGTAGATAGCGCCATTGTTTTTTAAAAATCAAAATTAAATAATCCGACCGAGGTACAACAGGTTCCTCTACATATGTCGAAGCATCATTCTCATTGCAAACAGTTTACTTTACCTACTCGTAAGTTATTTTAAATGTTTGATTAATTAAGTTTTTCATTAACCGTAGTTTTTTGATTTTTGTTTCCCCCAATGAATTAACTAATATTGACTCTATGTAACTCTGGTACACCAATTACTTTTGCCTTTACGGAAGAGTGTCCAAATGGCTTTATACAAACCTATGATCTTATCGTATTATGACTTAACATTTAGTCTGTATTTTATTGAAATTGATTTACTCTAACAGGAGTCATTACTTAGAATTTATAAGTAGGTCAAAATTGTTGATGGTAAGAATGTTCGTTAAATGTATGTTAATTGCTATGTATTTTATATTAAATGCAGGTGCGGCCGTGAGACACTGTTAGTTTGATAATAACGTTACACGTTCAAGAGTTGCTGACTTTACTAATACCACCAAGCAACATAATATATGTTGTCAGCAAAAATCCGAGTAATGTACGTGATATTTGCATAGTTTCTTTAAGATCTAACAATAAACCCATTATACAAGTTGATAATATAATAATCATCCACTGGACTTTACATTTAGTAAATTACAAATCATCTTAAAAAATTTTATTTCGAATTTATTTTTTCTGAAATGTTTAATGCCATTAAAAATGATAGAGTAGGTAGTTTAACTATGACAATGTTTTGCCATACCAGCTGCTTCTATTAAAAGTTTACATTGGGTGAAAATTAAATTGACAGATAAGGATAAAATAATTAAGATAACTGATACTCTATCTTGTTATCTAGCTTTATAAATATGTCGAAACTGCGTCTTTATACGCTACACTAGGTTAATTTGGAGATAGAACTTTGTGGTTCGCCTCCGGAAGCACCACTGCCTCATCTATTTCTCGCAGTGTAATGCGCTGTTCTGTTCTGATCTGATCTGATCTTAAGGGTGTGGTAAGGGTCACATACTTTTCTGAGGCATTCTATCTTAGTCCTCAGGGGTAGCAAACATCCGTGGCTAACCTTAGGTGAGACTATGATCTTACCTAGAGTTGCTACTGATGACGTTTGCTACTTTCATACTATAAAAAAGCTATACTACAGTAACTACTCCGTCATTCAATTGAATGGACTTCATACCGCATCTAAATTAAGAAATTAACAAACGATTTATTCAATCATTTTTTTTAAGTTTTTGGCGACACCGTGCAGTGTACTTTGCAATGATAGGCAAGAATATAAACATTGCTTGTTTTGAGTACAGTGAGTGAGTTGAGTGAGAAAAATTCGTACTAAAGGCACATTCGCAGTTCAACTAACGAGAAAAGTAGAATATTACCTCGAATTAACAGATGAGTTAATCTCAAAGGCACGCCCACTCAGTGAGGTGACGCAATAAAATCTATTGAAACAATGATAATGCCTGATAAGCGTGTAAGGAAAATCACGATGGCAGTGACAAAACACTGCCTTCATTGGAAGTATGTACTTCTTTGTAAGCAATACACATACTTAGGTACACAAAATTGATGTGTGTCTTCACATTAACTACCATTTTGAAAAGGTGCTACTAAAAATGGAGGTTGCGTTTTTTTAATTACATCTAATCTAACATTCAATAGGTTGGGTGTACGTAATTTCATCTAATCTTAACGACTAAATTGAACCGGGTTATTTATTGTAGAATACTAAATATAAAAAAAAATCCTCCTTTAATTTTATCTTTGCGTACCTATGCATTTTTCTTAAAAAAGCTAAGCCTTTATACAAGACTTTCTTTCTACAGTTGAAGATTTTCCTTAGGGTTATATAACTTCATGGTGAGTGATATAGGCTTCTACGTTCTTTGAAAATATTCAGGGATGCTGCGTTAACATCAAAAAACCACGCGTGCATGCGGGCGCATTTCAGCGATATAAAATAAATCGCCTTCCCAAAGAAAGACGTTATCCATTCGTCACGTATATATATATATTTTTTAAATTTGTTTGTCTCAACATAAACAGTGTTTGAACATCAAACTACAATGTTCACCGACTTGATACCATTAACGTGAATCAAGATGTTGCGATACAGAATACTTTACGCCAATTTGGCTAATTAGCGAACTTTTTGGCGCAAAAAGGCACGTACCTATTGACTGTTCATCGGACTGATAAACATATTTACACTTATGTTATACGTATACACTTATACTAACGTATGTATGTATATGTATATATATGTATACGTACGTATGCAAATATAAGCGTTCGGGTTCATTGGGAGAGGTAGGCAAGTGATCGTCAGAGACTTAACAAAGTAGCTCTAATATACATATGTAAATTTAATTATACATAGTACAGAACGACAAATATAATTAAATAAATTATTAAAAATAAAGAACTCGACTTATAAATATGAAATATCAAAATATAAAGAGGGTTTAGATGAGATGTGCAGCGACATCTTTCTTCGTAACATCAACACTAACGCGCCTGGGCGATGACTATTACCACAAACCCCCATTGAAGAGGCCTATGTCCAGCAGTGGACTAAAGGCTGATGGATGGAGTCGATATAATTATAAATCACCATATAACCGAGTCTGGAATTCGATGCGTGCTAGTTAGTGCCACCCGTGCATGCACCACACGGCAACAACAAAATGACAACAAGCAGTGCAGCTTTATGAATCTGCGTTATGGTAAAAGCGTATCAGTGCAACAGTGGCCAGTATTTTATGTGGTGACACTTGTAGTTGCGTTGTACTTTCGCCTTGGTTAGTATAGTTCATACTAATTTAGGGATGTAACTCATGAGCGACAGTTCACATCCTTTTCCCCAAACAGTCGACCATTCTCGCTGACTGTCCGCAAATGTGGTCGATAGTCATTTGCGGAGGACAGATGGCGACAGTTAACGGCAGTCAGACTACATTAATTGTCGCTCGTGTAGTTCATCAGCGATAAGATGTGGTCCGTGTGAATAATATGCATTTTAAGGCAGACGCAGTTGACGGTGTGGTTTGGTTATTTGGCTGTGGCGTATTTGAATAGGCATTTAACGAATTCCACGTTTATATCGTATTGATGTATTGACTTTGTTAGGTTGGTCGAGATAGACCACGAAAACACCTATAAAATGTCATGGACTATGTACACTTTTCAGACAGCCTTGCGTTTAGTTATCCAACCACAAATTCACCCTCACATCTGTAAACAGACTGTTGTAAACAAGTTTACGGGTAAGCTCAAAAATTCCCCATTTAGTCGTGAACGCACCTATACAACATAGTCTCAATTCTTGTATATAATAAAAATAAAAGTTTCCCGTGTCTGTACATCGCATATTTTAACTAAAATAATGTTTCTATAAAGAGAATTAAGTCGGATGTTAAAAGTGAAGATTACATAATAAAAACCTAGGTACACATAAGTAACTTCGAAGATTTTGACATATGTAATAACAGCATTTTAGAATTTCATAATAACTTATAAATTCAGGATCATATTATTCAAAAATCTTAAAACACAAGGGCTTAGCATTATGGTCGTTTCTTTAAAAAATCGGCTGAAGCAGGTGATGTGTGAAACCACGTTTTCTAAATTGATTGGACTGCGAATATGACGATGTTATTAGCACCCGCGTTGTGTACAGATGCCCCTTATTTTGCACGTCTAAATTGTGTGACGATTTAATTTGCAGCTCGCCACCTATGTAAGATACAGATCTTTATGTCGACCATCCTCGTCACAAACCAGAAATGTCTCGATGTTATTGCGCAGTCGGGCTTCTTGGTTCAGGAAACAACACTACCTATATCGCTTGTTATAAGTAGATGTCCTATTGTTTATGTCAGCCGTATTGTGGTATGTTTTCAAGTTGTTATATTCCGTTGTCATATGAGTATAAAGATGCGGTTTCGATTCCTGCACATACTTGACACATGATCACACAAACATTGCCTCGGTCAGCAAGTACATACTTACGTAACTTAACTGCGTGATTACCACACCCGATATAGCTGAAATGATTTGGAAGGTATGTGACTTATAAAACTATAAATTGCAATCCTTTTAAATGACAGTGATACTTTGTTTAAAAATTTCACGCCTAAACCCGCAAAAAAGTGGTATAATGGGTACAGATTGACCGGAAGGTACTACCGCTACACCTATTTCTGGCGTGAAGTAGTCCCTGCGTTTCGGTGGAAGCGTGTGGTTGCCGGCTTACTTTCATATGAGGCGACCATCCTCTAAAGTTGCAACGCATTTGTATAAAGTTGCTTACAGTCCATGGGCGGCAGTAACCACTTACGATCAGGTGGACAGCATGCTCGTTTGCTACTTCCATCTTATGAAAAAAGCAAAATGTGTTATTGTAATGTGTGTAGCAAAACCTGTATTATACTACCCAAAATATACTGAATTGGAGGCCTATATTACGTAGAGATACTAAGCAGTCAAAACCTGCATAGAGACAATGCCGCAAGCTTCGAATCTTATTTTCTTCTTATTTTTACATTTGAGATTAAGTATGGTTCATCCGCAGAGGTACGACCACTACACCTGTGTCTAGGCTCAAGCAGTTTTTGCGTCTGGTGCGTTCGCCGTCTCTCTATCAATATATGAGGGGACCATTTAGCGACGCCCCTATAGTAGACATTAGGTTGGGTAATATTATATGAGGTTGATCGCAGGTGTCCATAGACGGCACGCACGCTCATTTTTTTCCTTCTTACTATAAATAATAAAAATAGTTTAGCTCTAGAAACGTTTCGTCAGGTAAGCATTGGGATCACTAATGCTAACTTCTCACTCTCGCAAACGAAAGGATGGATCAGCCTGTTTGCCTCAAATTTAAAAGTCTTAACATAGTTTCCAATTGACAACAATCGGAACCAGAACGTGCCCTCCAAACCTAACATTTACCACTAACACTCAGCCATGCGAAGACCACGTCATACCCGTTATAAGCTTGGCATGTTCTCTTTAATATGATGCCGCCATATCCATCATTCTTTCACTGTGCAAGATTCTCCTCTGAATCTAAAGAATCATTCAGGTTGCTGTAGTAATATAAACGGTCGGTTACATTGACAAGTGATATTACTAGATATGTCATACCTTTGAGAAACTGTATGGAGAAGTCACAGTCACACAGCTTTCATACGATGTTTTCACTGTCACCAAGTAATTACTTTATCTAATAGAACTATTTCATCACTAAATCATTACTATCCCACTGCTGGGCACGGATATTCTCTCAGAATGAGATAGTTTTAGTCCATAGCCTACTACGCTGGCCAAGTGCGAATTAGTAGACTTCCCCCTTTGAGAATTTTTGCAAGAAGGAACTGTAAGGTGTGTTGGTTTCCTCACAATATTTTCCTTCACAGTAATAATTAATGTGTAATACGCACGTAATTTTAGAAAAATCAGTGGTGCATGCTTGGGTTTTTAACCTCGGACCCTCAATTGAGAGGCCGAGTTTCAACCATTACGCTATCACTGGATAATAGAAATATTTAAGGAGTCTGAATCCTACCGGATGAATTATAAGCAGTCATTAGGTATTTTGTAATAACATTTCATGTAGTACAGTTGTCTTACCTGGAATTGAGCACAACGGCGTTACGTCTTCTGAGTTTTTATAGTTGTTAAACCTAACGATAATACAGACAAGTTAAAAAGTTATTTCATCCACGAAAATTTCCAAGTGCGAAAAATTAAATAATTTCTT
Organism: Cecropterus confusis; assembly: GCA_018251515.1. Taxonomy (NCBI): domain Eukaryota; kingdom Metazoa; phylum Arthropoda; class Insecta; order Lepidoptera; family Hesperiidae; genus Cecropterus; species Cecropterus confusis. Next base: position 2,363 of record DWTU01002374.1, on the reverse strand, counting down.
ACCTATCTACAATTTTATTTGAACAACCAGAAAAGATTGTAATAAAAATAATCATCGGAATGAAACAGGGCGGTATGTGGTTCGGTTTTCGTTTTTACGAATTAATTAGTTTTAGTTTTCGAGTTTTAGTTTTTATGAATTAGTTCAGTTTTAGTAATTACGAAGTTTTCGTTACTTGATTCTTTCTCATTGGCCACGAAGCGAATGTTTGCCATGGAAAGTTGACTTGCCTCAAAAATTGGTTGAAAAAATATAAATAGCGTCGAGGTTTTAGATAATGATATGGTATATTTGGTTTGTTAAAGTTCAATCGATTGTTCGGTATCTTTTTAATTGCCGGTTTATAAAATTTGAACCACTTGGCTATCGCCTCTGACTATGTTATATTTGTTTTAATTGAGTGTAATAGAGAAACCATGGAGCGTTACGCTTACTGTCACTAAACACCGAGCAGATGGCATGACCGTTTACGTAAGCATAAACGGACTAGGGCAGGTTAGAAGTATTTATCTTCATGACTAACTCCTGACCACGACATAGTTACAGGTCAATATAAAGAATTAAAATCATTTTTCACTAAAGATGCAATTTACGCATGATTTAGTCTTTGAGACTTTCTTATCCATCTTACGTTTTAGCTAATCGTTGTCTGGCAATTTCTTACTAGCTAGGTTTTTTTTACCTAATTGGGCGTACATAAAGAGAGGGGGCATAGGCGGTCCGATATCCCCCTTAATAGACGATAACGATAAAGATTTTCAAATGGGACGACTCGTTAGTTTTTTATCGACAAATTTCTTTAACATGGAACAACATTTTTCAGAAATCAGCAGACCTTTGTTTTGCTAGCCGATCTTCACTGTTGGGACCCTCCCCTTAACAAAACTGAAAACACCCATTAGTTAGCGTTAGTAAATGGACAAAATAGTAAAAATCATCTGCTGATAATATTCACGAAAATCCGAACTTGAACAGCAAAACATAATCGAACCTGAAAGAAATTCCACTCGATGAATAATGGTTGACACGCCATTACAGTTCGGTAAGCATATTGAGTAGTTAATACATATTTTATTAAGGGGACAATGATTCTATGGCGCGGACCGCGTCGTTATGAATCGAAATGTACCCGTACTTCAGGGTCGATTGTATCGACGCTTTTATTGCGAAACTCATAACAGTTGAGATTAACGACTACATGCTTTGTTTCGGCATGATAGTTTTATAGTTACTGGGAAGGGTTTCGTGGCGCCTAACATCTTGGATTTTTCCGTCAACCGCTGTCACGAATATTCATAAATATTTTATTATTCTATATAGAATAATAGAATTTACTTTACTGTTTGCTGAAATCTATGCTTGCTTTGAATAAATGCGTTCTACCTTTTGATTGTTGGCCGGAAAGTTACGACTGTGTTAACTAAGTTGTCAACGGCAATGTGTCTTGTATTTACTTTGCTTGGGGAATTACTTTTTATTATTAAGTCAGTTTTGTCTTATCGTAACCACAAGCTAATCAGGTGCACGTCGAAAAATTCTTACAAAGAATAACCATTTGAATATAAAAAAATCCATGCGGTATATAGTGCGTCTGCTATAGTTAATAGGAAGAGAAAATAATAAATCAATCGTTATACAAACTTATGTAGAGCTGCTGTTCGCGCACGTTAACTTTGCTTTATTTTAAACATGCTTGTCAAGTGAACATTATTATTAACATGTGGTTGTTTTCAGCACTTGACATCAACCGTAGTACGTAATGTGATTGTTTTAACGTCTAAGGTAAGGTAGTCGAGGACATAATATTGTAGTATGTTTTTATTGTAACCGACCGAGAAATATACTTTGTTTACATCCATGATTATTCCTCCCACCGCCCCGTTCAGCCCTCCCTTTAATTTACAAAACTGTTGGTTTTGTTTTTGTTTTAAATTGCGTATTTTAATTAATATGTAAATAAACTCAACATTTACTGAAAACACTAGCAAAAATCTGACTTGTAAATGATCCACAGTTCATTAAAGGCTAAAGTTTTAAAAGAACATTTATTTGATATTCAAATCTCTTATCATTGGAGGCACGTGATCAAATTATATGTATTTATTTATTCTTTTATATATATATTTTTTATATATTTTGTTTAGTATAAAGTAATCATCGTTGCCTATGGGTATTCACAACACCATGTACCGCGGACCATGAACTAGAGGTCCATTTTTAAAAACTTTAAAGGTGGTAGAACTCTTTGTGGTTCGACTCCGGAAGCACCACCGTCACACCTGTTTCTAATAGCAGTGTAATGCGCTGTTGTGTTCTGGTCTGAGGATGTGGTAAGGTAGATTTACTTTTCCAAGACATTCCCG
>DWTU01002373.1:0-11590 GCA_018251515.1 Cecropterus confusis | reverse complement strand
ATTACAGATGTCCAAGGGCGGCAGTAGTCACTTACCACCAGGTGGGCTGCATGCTCGTTTGCTGCTTCCGCAATATAAAAAAAAAAAGTTGATTACAGATGTCCATGGGCAGCAGAGACCACTTACCATCAGGTGATCTGCATGCCTGTATGCTGCACCAATTTGTTAAAAATGAAAATTACCTTTTACGTCTTCGTCATACTCGTTTTATCACCTTTCAAATTTATATACATACCTACAAAGGTTTCTTAAACCTTAAACCTTAATCATTTAGTTGTTGACAAATCCATATACTTCCCCATGTTCCAGCTGATTATTCAAATCTACCCTCCTGCTGACATTTTTTAAATGCCTGCTATGTCTATCTCTATCTTCTGAGTTATCTCATACTTCTTTCCCGTCTTCCATCTGAAGATTTAAATCTATCTACCCTCTGTCTTGTCTAGATACCGACTCTATCTTAAAGTGCTGCCCTGTTTTCCAAATGACTAACCTACCTGCCAACTTATTCTTTAACGCCGTCTTCCAGCTGATGATGGCAAACGCCCAGCGCGAGATAGAGGAGCGCAAGCGCATGCTAGTCGCCATGAAGAGCGAGCCGAAGCCGGTGAGCGCGGCGGTGGCGGCGGCGCAGCAGATCAAGGTGCAGATGCAGCAGAACAACGCGATACCGCCGCCGAGCGTCATCAAGCCCGTGCTGTACTCCAAGCCCGGTTAGTGCTGGTTTTATGTGATGGGTAGCAAGCGAGCACGCGGTACACCTAATTTAAAACAGCCATTGACATACACACACATACATACATACATACACCACACGCACACACGCTGACAAACACCCGTACACACACACATGTATGTGTGTAGGTGTCTGTGTGTGTATGTATACACATATACTCACTGTTTAAAGCACTGGCACGCTCACTCTCTAACTCACTCACTGACTAACAATAACTCACTCACTTACACAAACTTCCTCACTCATTCACTTACTCGCTCACTCATTCACACATCATTCGCTCGCACGCACATCATTCACTCACTTATTTAGCCTCATTCTCACTGAGTGAGTGAGAAAAGATGTAACATAACTTTAGATTGTACCCTGATCCAGAACAGAAATCTAAATATAACATTCATATGTCTGTTTGGCCAGGTATCAAACCCGGTACCCACTGTGACGGACCGGTATGGACCGCTCCGTCACGCATCACGAACAAACCAAATTTTGAAAAGATGTAATGAAGAATAAATTTTGTCTCACAGAAGTAATGCCAATCAGCCAGGAGGAGTTGGAGAAGCAACGCAAGATCGCCGAGCTGCAAGCCAGGATACAGAGGAAATTGGCAGGTGAATATGCCTTTCATACTTTACAACTAAACCGGCCTTGTTTAGTTTAATTATATTTTATATATTTCCATCTACCCGCCAGGCTATTTAGTTACATTCTAAGCGTTCGGAAGCGTTTGCTAATAGCTCTCGCACCGACATGCGTGATGCCGGTGACCGCAGCATGATTTTGTCCCTTAATCTTCACTACGGAAGAAGTAGGATTGGTACTATTAAAGAATGACGCTACACGGCAAAATAAAATGACAAATACCTAACTAATACAAATATAATGAAACATGTGTACAATATGTTAATGTTTGTCCGTTTATAGGTGGCGCATTGGTCGCTGGTCGGTCGGGTCCGGCCCCCTTGATCCTGGACCGAGAGGGCCGCACCGTGGATCCGACGGGCAAGCGGGTCCAGCTCACGCACGTCGCTCCCACGCTCAAGGTGATACGCGTGCACGGCACGCATTCACGTTGACATGCATGCATATTACAAGCACTCATGACTCACGACATACACGCGGCTTCATACTGTAAAACATATAAGTGTTAACGCGAATATACGAAAACACTCGTACTTATGTACCCACTTCGTACCAAGGCGTTGTTAAACATTCGCACATTTGCACACACGCACGCACGCGCACACACACGCGCGCGCTCACACACACACACACACATTGACACACGCGCACACAAATAGACCTACATACACAGACACATGCACTCATACAACCCATACGCACGCAAGCACACACACAGGGTGAGAGTGACACGCACGCACGCACGCACGCACGTACGCATGCACACATACCCACACGCACGCACACAAGTACGTACACACACAAACACACATTATATTATTCATTTCAGATGCCATTGTGTATTGAAGTTTGACTACACGTCGTCTTTTGGGAAATAAAGATGCTTTAAGCCGAAATCGAAATATTATGTGTTTTAAATGTATACTTGTATCGTAACGTGTACGTGATATGCATTCCAGGCGAACATCCGAGCGAAGCGCCGCGAGGAGTTCCGCGCGCAGCTGTCGGGGCAGTCCGCCGCCGAGCCGCTGGCCGACGCCGCCTGGGTCGACGAGCGCGTCGCCTGCAAGCCGCCCACGCGCGCCAAGCGGGCGCTGCGCTTCCACGAGCCCGGCAAGTTCCGCCAGATGGCCGAGCGGCTGCGGGTCAAGGTGAGCCCCCCCCCCCCCCCCCCCCCCCCCCCACCCGCCCCCCCCCCCCCCCCCCCCCCCCCAGTCGTACCCGTCGCTCTGTCCCCTCCTTCAACCCTCGCCACCACGGCTCCCCCCACCGTCATCCCCCCGGTGGTGAGCGTCGCCCCAGCCACTACCCCGCTCATGACTGTCCGCCCACCTACTGTTTTGCAGCTCCTACCACAACAGCAACAATATGTGCTCAATCAAGAGAGCGGGCAGTTGATACCCATCATGCAACCTGGGGTTCAAGTGTCCAATACAAACTTCACTTCCTTGCCCATCGCGCAATCCCTGAGTGCCATCCAGCAACCTGGCTTTGGCGGGACCCAAATCGTTGACCTGTCTAGTATGCAGCCAGTTAATGTAACACAACTACGGCTGAGTGGAGTTCCGTCTTCCATGTCCATGATATTACCTAATGGTCTGACATTCCCCCAAGCAAGTCTCAACAGTGCTGACACAACAACCGTCAGTTCAGCAATGTCCACCCCAGTGGTTTGCGCCGCACAAGGTACAAATTCTTCACAGAAAATCTTGTATAGCACAGACAAGGGAGATAAAGATGTGAAATACCATATTCAAGGTGCTGATACAGTACAATGGACCGTTCCCGGCTCCCAGACCATGCTCATACCCTACCAACAGTTGCAGGAATTGACCTCAAATCAAGCGGGCCTGACTAACTTGCAACCACAGCAATTTGTATCAGTAAGTAATGATTTAGCTATGTAGTATATGCGATTACAAAGTCCATTGTAATGAACTACTTTCAGTGAAACAGGTTAAGTCATAATCTTGATCAAATGTACATTGATATACTTGAGACACTAGCTACTTATTTAATGTATTGGTTTATTTTTGATGACCCACGTGGTGGAGCGGTCACCATACCGGTCTGACACGCAATGGGTCCCAGGTTTGATCCCCAACCAGACAGACATCTGAATTATGAGTTTAGTTTGTTTTCATGAAGTGTTTGTTCTGGGTCTGGGTGTTTGTGTATTTGTCTTTGTGTTTCCATGGCACCCACGACACAGGAAGGAATCCTAGTGTGGGGCTATGAGTGTAGCTACAGTGTACAATTCCATAACAATGACATACCAAAGTAATAAGCACGAATAAGTTTGTATTCATTGATGTATTTTATAATTCCAACAAACCTCACTGCCACTTTCCGCAGCACAGTTACAACAATTACAAGCAACAGGCACTATTATGCAGCTAAATCAAAAGGTATAAATCTTGTTAATAATTAGCTGTTTGACTTTTTCGAAAAGGAAGAAAAGTTAATAAAAATAGTATGTCAGTAAACACAGTGTCAGTAATTTATGTAGGTTAACTTGAGATTTGAGTGGAATGTTGGTAAAATATTGAAGAAAAAGTTTTTATTAGTTTAGTAGAGTCTAGAATTGTTTATGATAGTATAACTATTTAAATTTGAAAAGGAAGATATTGTAAACTAAATCTAGGGTGTTACGGAGCTGAGAAACTATTGCATATTGGAAGTTAAAATCCATCTAAAAGTGTAACTGAATCCAATAAATATGTTTTGAATAAATTGGACAGTCTAAATAACACTCATTTTAAATAGATATTTGTTCAGTAGTAATCGACATTAAAAGTAATATAAAATAATTGGACAAATCAAGTCCAATAATCACCTACTAATTTGCTTTTATTTACAGTTTTTTAAAAATCCGTATCCGTAACTGCAACTATTTTATTATTGGATAACCGAATAATATGTATGTAATAACAATGAAGTAGCAAACGAGCATGCAGCCCACCTGATGGTAAGTGGCTACTGCTGTGGACATCTGTAATCAACCTAATAAGACCAAAGTCTCACCGAAGGTTAGCCGCAGGTACATTGCTACCCCTGAGGGCTAAGATAGAATGCCTCGGAAAAGTATGTCTCTCTTATCACACCCTTCAGACCACTAGCAGTGCATAACACTGCTGTTATTAGGCAGAAATATAGTGTACAATAATTTTGATATATCCTGTCTGAAATATATTTTAGTTCCTATATAGATGTTTGAATTGGGGAGACATCTATGAAGTTAATAAGCTGCCTAAGTGTCCACACAGGTCTGAAGTTATTGCGATATATCATGTCCATATTATTTTCTGTTAATTTCCAGGAGATTCATTAACAAGAGGTACCTTTATTTACAACAATCATTCATAAAATATCCAAAAGAATATTCAATTAGAACTATAAATATAATTGTATGAATTTGTCCAACAGCCCATTGTGAGCAGTGCCTCTCTAATAAATATAATATCAACAGGCCAGGCATCATCGCCACAAATTATATCTGTGAGCAAATGCATATTATATAGCATTCTTACACAATATCGTTTCAGCTTTATTTTCTTTCATTATAATTTCTCCTCATTAGTTCACTTTTTGATTTCAATACTTCACTCAGTCATTATTACTATAAATAAGTATGGTAATGGTTTTGCTTCTGTTATATAGAATTTTCATTACTTTAGCCTTAATAACTCTTTTAGCCATTCACAATGTCACCCCATCTCTTAGGTGAATATTATCTTTTTGAATTAATTGGGTGTTAATAGTAAGATTATTTTTAATGAAAAAAATATTGTTTCTTAAATCATCACAGCCTTTGTCTTTTCATAGCCACCTTCACATTATTATTAACTTACAAAATATCAGTTTAATACATTGATAAATAATTCAAATGGTTTTCAATTCAAATTGTAATCGAAATTTTCTCAGTAAAAATATCTTTCGTAACCTTGTATTGTTTTTTTTTTCTTGTTCTTTGAGGCATCGTGACCCCATACAGGGTTGCGATCACCCAGGGGTCGCGAACCTCAAGTTGAAAAACACTGCACTATTTTTTATGATTTAGCCATTCACTTTATAATTTTTAGTTATTCCCTGTCCCTTTAAGCTTAAATTGTAATCATTAATTCTTTGCATAACATTTCACTGGTTATGGGCTTGTTAATATTGGACTCACTGACTTCAGTATTTATTGAATTTTTCATGAATTCGACATACTTTTACAGAACTCAACACCAACCAAAAACGTTGGCACTCAAGAAGCTAGGGGTCAAAAAAGGTTGTCCGATGGTACCCCAAATCAGTTACAACTGAGACCTATCGCACCAGCTGGGTAAGTATTTAATCAAATAAGTATTATAAAAACTATTACAATTTTCTTTACCACTTTTCAGATTATATTCTTACATTTGCGAAGAAGTTGGCCAAAATTAATACAAAAACATTTTTAATATATTTACAGCAATTGGCGTCAGTACAATTGACTTCGCAAATGTAAATGATTAAGTTAAGGAAATAATTGGAAATATTTAAGAAGAGTAGACAGAATTAAAGTATGAAAGCCCTATTTCTTATTAAAACTTGAAATGGTACAAATTTGCTACAAATATACTAAAATTACACACAATAATTATGAGTCGGTTCATTGGCATATAATAAAAGATAATAATACTATATAATACAAAGAAATAGGGCTCTGATACGAGCAATTTCAACATTCAAATCAGGTCCCAGAAAGAGCTTCGTAAACGCATGCTTTCTAGTAGAATAACTAAAGCACCCAAAAACCGATTCAAGATCATTGGAATCGTCTCATCCTGTTCTACGAAAGAAGATTTCGTTCCTGATCGCAAAGTGGGCTTCGAAGACGTTGATATTATTGAAGACCTAGATTTTAAGTGTGTGAATTAATGTGATGTAATGCTTCAGGTCGCATGTTAGCCAGGACAAGAGCTCCAGGGAAGCACGATCGTGGACCGCCGCAGGTACATAGAAGATTTATCAGCAACTACATTTTGTAGACGAGACGATTTGGAAAGATAACTTGCTATTTATCTACAAGATTCAAAATTACACTTGTTGCCCTCTTTTTAGCTTCGAATTGACGCCGTCTATTCATCTAAAAGATTCAAAATTTTACACTTGTTCTTATTTTGGAGGGTCATTACAAAGGAAAAGAGGACTTAGTTAATGACAATAAGGGTAATCAAAAGATCTTTATCAGCTAAACAATCATTTGCTTCAAATTAGATCCTTGAATGAATGCCTTCAAAAATGCGAAGAAAAGTTTCAGAAATAACACGTATTAGGTGTTATTTCAGTTTAAAAATTTTCCAAGTTGTCTCGGATGTCAAGTTATTCGATGTTTTAATAATCTGCTTATTTTTCTCCTGTTACAATAAATGTTCATAACAGCGTAATTTGCAGTATCCACATTTAAAGCAATGGCGTCTCAATGCGTATTTGGCAATATTTGCAATTTTCTGAAATAAACTGCGTAACTTATTTGCGGAAAATAATGTTTGTCAAGATAATTGTGTATCGAATTATAAGTATCTTTATGATTTATTTACTTATAACCAAAAAAGCGGTGTTACATGATGATCCTTTTTTTCAACTGTGTTTTCCTATTATAGATTAGCAGTAGCAGCCAAAGGTGTTCAGTCGTCAATAAATATTAATACTTTCTCATTTCGCATATTCTTACAATTCCACTGCAGGTGCTGAATTCAACAAGGCTTCAAACTAATATTCAGGTGGTCCGGGACCGTGGACCGGGTTACTGAACAGACATTTTTTGTTTTTATGTCAACAAATTTTGGAGTCTATTTATTCCTTCTTTAGCATATTTCTGGTAGATAGAGAGATTTCTTTTTCTTCGACCGTCACCCCTTAACAAAGGTAACTACAACCAGTGCTGGCCAGATGTAAGTCTTAGGATGGAACGAAATTAACTTATGCCTTTTGCTTATCCGTACAGTCTTAGTTGAGCGTACACCTGCAAGCATGGAACCGGAAACATCTCGCCATTACCCTAAGTCTAACCACCTTGTCTAACCTGTCAGTTGTATTAACCGAAGACTTCACGAAATCCAATAGACTTATTGGTGATATCAAGAACATAAAGGCCATGCTTGATGTATATATCAAATATGGCCTTTGAGACGAGACTTGTTTGTTTTTTAACAGGATTGCTATGAGATTAAGCGGAGCAGTCAAACGGCAGTCTAATTTTCATTTTAATTTCAGCCTTCCCTTCATTTGGATTTGCTAATAATGGTGTTCGAAGAAATCATTTGGATTATTACAACACTATTTTATCTTTAATTTTTCTAATTATTTTGTCTTTTTATTTTTAGCAACAGTTATGGTGATTCCTGTTTTTTTGGCCCAGACGACCGTTATATTTCTTAAATGTATCTTACAGTCATTGTCTTTAATAGAATCTTCTCTTTTACACTTCTATTTTATTAAATTTACAGCGAAAACTTTTCCAGAATTGAATACGTGAAATGCAGTTGCTTCGTTAATTCCAAATAAGCTTATTTCTATTGTTTACTTTATAGGAATTTTGGCTGTTATTACGGTGAATTAGAAGAATTCAACATCTAAATTTGGTCCGTATAAAATAGTTATAATGTCTTTTATTTTAGGCATAGAGACATCATATTATCCTTTATTTTATTATACACACGCTTTGTTTTCTCTCTAGCAACTGGTTGTGTGATCGCGACTACGTACGATGTTTCCGTTCAATTGTATTCAGTATCTTTTCTTACAGATATATCAGCGAGCCCTTTCATACCTATAGGATCATTACTACTACACGTTTTCCGAATATGGACATTTAACTAACCTTAACCTAATAAATGCATGCTGTTTTTATTTTCAGCGTCCAATGTTTAGCCGTTTAGGAACTAATCTGTTCACCGTGTTGCAGGCTCCATGGAATTTTCAATTCTAATTCTTCATCATATTATTTCTAGTATAATATGGGTTTCATTTCAGTATCGTTTGAACGTACAGACTTCGACGTCAACGGAAGGCGATATATTTTCTTAAAACCAGACTTTCTCCTCTAATTATCCTTAATCTCATCCTACACATATGGACTAATACTAATGCAAAACGTAATCTCATGCACGACAACATGCAATAAGCGTAAATGGCGAATATGCGTAATTAGATATGTACGATAAATTAATTTTAACATTTTAAAGTAAATAATATACTACAACATTATTTAATTACATACAGCTAGGGACAACACCGTCGTAAGCATGGGGATGAAGATCAATCCTGCTCACGGGACCATCATTCATGTATCGTCGGGACAGCAAACCAAGTTAGTAAAACATTCAGTAATCAAGCTTATCTATACAAATAAATAAAGTTGACGTGTCTTCAGGAGGGTAATGTTTTTCGAGCGCATGTATGTTTGTATGTGCGTCCATTTCTTTGGCACGCGCTATAGCCCAAACGACTTGATGAATTGTGACGTATGATATATAATTAGAATCGTCTCAGTTTGGAAAGTGACATAGGCTATATAATTTAAAAAAAAATGGAGCCTGGCAATAGAGGAAAAAGGGGGGAGGAGGGAAGACTTTTTTAGACATTTTTTACCACTACGACACATTTTTTACGACAATATGCGTATCAAATGAAAGCTAGTAAATAGACATATCTAACTTGACACTTTTCCTTTTCACTTTTACTTGACTATTTTCACAAAGACTCATACATATAAGCGTTAAATTAAATTAATATCATTATGAACAAATATGTCTTTTTAAGCAGTCGGGATGTTTAATGTTTTTAACGATGTTACTAGTTACAATATGGAAAAAGCAAACGTATTCACAATATATCTGATAGTAACTGGCCCCTGCCGCCTTTAGACATCTGTTATGTCCCCCAGATAAGATCAGACCCTTACTTGAGGTTGGCCGCAGATACGTTGTTACCCCTGAGGACGAAGTAAGAATGCCTGGAATAAGCCTCCTTTACCACGCCCTTCAGCCAGAACATAGCAGCGCATGACACTGTTGTTAGGAGAAATAGGTATGGCGGTGGTGCCCGGAGTCGAACCGCAAAGAGCTCTACCACCGCAAAAGTTATAGTTATAGTCAGTACCAGTACCATAAAAGTAGTCGTAGAAGTAGAAGAGTACACCAATTATATAGTTGCTACATTTATCTAGTAATGTAAGTTAAACAGAATGTGACCGCGCTGGTATTCTGCGCCGATAATCGGCCTCTCTATAGCCGCATCGTGACCAATTTGATATATTGATATAATATCTGTTTGGCCACTACGTGTTGTGTAAACCAATTAGCGCAATATTAGGCAAATTATGTCGGAATACCGAATTAATTAAATTAATATCTGGCCATCAATCGCGGGAATTTATGCAGAGTTTACGTAGGTTTGCTACAAACCGAGGCAGCATGTATTTAATTCCTGCGTAATCAGTATTATACGCATTATCTACTGAATATTAGTTTATCATTTTAATGTTCATTATATAGTGAGTATAGTGGGTAATTATTTGTATATTTGATATGTAGGTATATTATGCTTTTAGTTGATTTAATTGTTGTGAAAACGCAAACGCAAGTGAGGGAAATTACTTAATTAAAATCACGCAATTAGATATATATTCAAATTTCCGTTTGCTTGCAGTGACATAATAAATGATGATATGAAATGTATAGGCCGTGCGATGTATAGGCCAAAGACTGAAAAGAAACTACGCTAGCAGCATACTCGAGATTACTACTTGAGATATAGTATCGTGGCTATAGTAGTACTATCGATCTCAACTTATATGTAAACTACCGAACTAAAAGTGACACTTCAAGGTTCATATCTACAGATATTGAACTAGCCAGACAAGAGCCGGTGCAGGCAAAATAATATTTGTATATAAATTATTATTGAAAACCCTCTAATTCGCTGATATCTTGCTATAGATATAAATAAGTTAATACATATAGGATAAGAAAATATTATGTCAGCGACGGCTCGTGCCTGATACGTTCAGCGGCTGTAGATACAAACGCAGCTTTAAAAATAATCGCATTAGAACCTCCTCCTTTTTTGAAGTCGGCAGAAACCGTTAAGACTACAGAGTTGTAACTTGGTAGGTAAGTGTATTAAATATACGCCCCCCGTATATTTTGTATATTTTTTATTTTCCCCTTACATGGAACTGAAACTAGAAAAACAAGTTTCATCTTACCTACACGTGTAGGTTAAATGACATTAAGGTTCCTAAAACCATTTATTGTCAAAGTCGACTGCTTGAGAGATAAGCCTTTTCAAAGCGGTAAAATGTGCCCCCTCTAACTTTTAAACTAAGAGAGTGAAAAATCTAAATAAAATATATGTTGTAGATGTCAAGGAAAACTTTCAACGAAAATTGGTTCGAACAAGATACGGTTGACAGTTTTTGAGATATAGCAATTTTTCAGAAACCGAATAACATAACTTTGTAATTCATACAATCCATAAAAAACAAACATATGTTGGTAGTTGGTCAACTGTTCAACTTCATTTATTATTTAAAGATACGGCACGGAACCCGGCGCGGATCCGACTCGCACTTTTACGATTTGTTTAAGGGGATTTATTTTTAAGTCGCTGGCAACACTGGTTACCGCATTTACACTTTACGGCGTAAACATACACATATAGGTACATAAAAATTGTTTTTCGTGAATAACAACGCGTAAATCCGCTTAGATATGGATACTGAGAATCACTTATCATTATTGCATATGATCACTGGGTTTTAACGCCAGATGTCCACACATACGTCAGTATAACGCCTCCCAGATTAATGGCGTCAGGATACACTTTTTACCTGACATCAGAAGAAGGGTAATGTTTTTCGAGCGTATGTGTGTTTGTATGTCCATTTTTTAGGCAACAGCCCAAACGGCTTGAGGGCTTTTGACGGATGACATATCATTAAGATCGTCTTTTTTTATAGTACGGAAGCAGCAAACGAGCATGCAGCCCACCCGGTGGTAAGCGGCTACCGCCGCCCATGCACATCTGTAATCAGCCCTAGATAAGATCAAAGTCTCACCTAAGGTTAAGCACAGATTCGTTGCTACCCCTGAGGACTAAGATCGAATGCCTCGGAAAAGTATGTCTCCCTTACCACACCCTTCAGACCAGAATACAACAGCGCATAGCACTGCTGTTATT
>DWTU01002372.1:0-11591 GCA_018251515.1 Cecropterus confusis | reverse complement strand
AACTTGACTTTGAAACGTGATTATAAGCAACACCTTACCACATAATAACAGTTACATGTTGGTTAAAATTTGAAATGCATATAATCGTTAGAGTATATCTCTAACGATTATATGCATTTCAAATTTTAATTAGAGTATAGTCGAGGATATGTATATGAAACAGTTGAAAATTTTCGAATGCTTTTTTTTCTTTTTTTCATAAATCGACGTAATGTAACGCTGTGCGTTTTTGAGCTCAGCGGTGGCAGCGAGGCACAGTGTATCTTTCGCGCCAACGTTCGGATAATTGAGCGTTCTGATAAATCAATTCATCGTTCGGGTTGAGGGTTCGGATAATCGAGGTTCTACTGTAAACATAACACACACACACATCACAATATAATAAGGTATATTTCGGACGGCATAAAACAACGAACCTTATTAATATTATAAAGGTATAAATTGTGAGGATGGAGGATGGTTTCTCTTTCCCCCAAAAAGTATAAGTGGGATTTATCTGAAATTTTGTATTAATTCGCCACGTAGAAGAGTATCCTATGATACTCTTCTATGTGGCAAACGCGATCGAAGCGGGCGAGAACGAAGCTAATATCAAATAATATCATTTTTTAAATAAGTTTGACAAAACAAGCATAACGTGTCATAGCCATAGATATAAAGATTAGATTAGAAGGTATAATAGCCCTCTTTTAACAGTGACTCCTAAGTCAGTGGTTGAAAATGGTCGCAAATACTACACCGCTCAAAATTAATCCATATTTTTGAATTTACTATAAAAAAATATTACAATTTCACAATTAACACAGTTATTTCGGAATATCACAAGAAAATTTCTTACCATACCTCCTCAGTGGCGCGGGTCCCGAGTAATTAATATGCAAAAATCCACGTTACCGCCTAAACTCGTTACGACGCGGAAGCACCACGACGCAAATTATATTTTCGAGCTCGTAAAAGCACTATAACGTACACAAATTGTTTAATTATTTCCCGTGTCCAATGGCGTCTCTGCGGGAAATGGCTTGGAGCTTTTTCGGTGTACTAGCTTCCTACGTGCCTCCTAGTAGCTTCGGCTGTGACTTCGTTTGTACTATAAACCTAAAACACCGAAAAGACAAGTCAAGTACTGCGTTTTTTGTAATATTCAAGTAACAAACAAGCATGCAGTCCACCTGATGGTAAGTGAACACTGACGATAATGGACATCTGCAGGCTACAAAAGGCGGTTCCAACAAGGGTTTTATCTCAAGTCAATCAGATGCGTCGGCTACTCCAGAGAACTGAGATCGTCGCCTCATATGAAAATAAGCTGACAACTGCACCATGCCACCGAAACCCTAGAGCTGCTTCACGCTAGAAGTAACTTCTCCAGTAGAACTATGTTGGTTCTTATACCTATCTAAAATTTTATGGTAAACAATTATGATACATTCATCAATGCATCTCTCAAAGATAGAAATTAAAATAGATTTAAGTGTGATTGTGTAGTCAACTAGATTTTAAAAGGTACAATGTGGTTGACATATACATTTAGTAACAAAGAGGCAAAAAATAAAGATTAAAAAAAACAAATATGAAATTATACTACTACTATTTCTCCAAAAAGTGACATAAGTCACCATCTTGTATTAAAATTTTAATATTTCCATAAAATTTCCTTAATCAGGTACACTCTACAAAGTTGTGTAGTCAAGGATGTTCCTTGAAAGTCACAGACAGACACTTGAATTCCGTTTATAAGTATACAGACAAAAGTAGTCTTTTGGGACAGGAAAGAGTGTGGTCATGAAATTATACGAATGTGCGTAATTTGTATAATTCCAAGGATACGTTCGTACGGCAGCGACGTTGTGTCGTAGAAGTAAATTGTTGTACCAAGTGAATTTCATGAAATTGGCCCGACAATATACTATGAGCGCTGCGGGAACAATAGTGTGTTATAATTATGTACAGAGGTAATGAGATAATATTTTTTAATATGTAACTGAGAACCCACGTTATGCGGTTATAGAATTGCTTTTCGTCGATATTTCGACCCAGTTACGAGAATCGTACCATAGGGTAGCAGAGTCTTCGAATGAACACCACGTCTAGGTAAAAGGAGTACAAGCCGCTTCAAAACCAGGTAGACTGATGGAGAAGATGGAGAAGAGAGAAGAGAGACCTGGAGAATGGAGAAGAGGGACCTGGAGAAGACGGCGGGGTGCCGTCTTCTCCACCGAGATCGGGACCGGTCGGAGTGGCCCAGATTAGGGGAGGCCTATGTACAGCAGTGGACTTTCAAAGGTTGTTGGATGGAAGTAATAATGAACGGAACTTGCAATCGATGTCGTTTTGTATTAACTAACCAAACTTTACGCAGAAAACAATTTAATACCATAAAACATTTTCATTGCACAAAGTTAAATTTATGATTGTAGATATCAAACACACTATTAAGATGATCACATTACGTGAAGACGATCACATTTGCGTCGCCACTCCCGAGGTCTACGATGGTCACCTTATATATAAGCCGGCCTTCAAATCCTTCCACCACAACGCAAGAACTGCATCATTCTAGTAGAAATGAGGCATTGATACCACCCGGTCGAACCACGCCGGCCACCGTAAAATCATGTTTCTATTTCTCTACAAGCGAGATAAGCATCGCAACCATAAAAGGATTCCGTGTGTAGGCACTTTGCAATAATTGAAGCACAAATGAACATTTTCCAGCTACTTCCATTTCATTTTTAAAATTGCAACGCCTAGTACGTGATGTTCGTAGTGACCTAAATATTACGGCTCGAGTTGAAGCCCTCGGTTGGTATCGGGAATATTTCTGGAGTGATATTTGATTTAGCGCGAGTGAGGGTGTGGGCGTGGTTGTATGTATATGTGTGTTGTAGTTTACGTGCTTAGCGTTTGAGCAACTTATTGTTAACTAGCTGAGCCCCGCGGTGATACCCGCGATTAAAAAATGTAACGTGACATAGTTACATATAGACGAAATTATAGAATTTATTCAATTTAAACATTGTAGCATTTTTTCAAAGATGACTGATGACAACTGCCATTAGTGGCAGTGATGTGGCTGCGTGCGCGTAGACGTGCACTCTAGTGCGCGCGGTTTCTTAGGTTTTATTTTTTGTGTGGAACCCTAATTACATTTTATAAAATAGAAGTAATCTAAGTTACGCCTTATGACATGACCGAAATGGTCACATGAGCCTAAGTTTCGCATTATAATATCAGCTATCCAACAGTGAAAGTTCCGTCAACGTCGGTCCAGCGGTTTCAGGGATTACCCAGAACAAACAGACAGACAGACAGACAGATAAACGGCCAGACAGACAAAAATTTTAGTTATTGATGTTTTGTTATCAGTATCGAATACACTTCCATGTGCATTTGATAAATAGCTGTTATTTTGATATTACTAACAGACAGATAGTATAGCAGATAGTATAGATGCGAGTCTCGTGCATGTCTGCTACTACGACATAGTTCGAACACGTAGTTGGAGAAAAATTGACGCCGCGACTGAACCACGAAGAGTTGTACTTTAAGTTATAATTATATCATTGAACTTTTTCGTATAAACAGTCCATTTAGCAGCCCTAAACTATTGTGACAAGAATTATATAATCAATTAATGAAGCACTCACATTTACGAGAATTAATTAAATTAACATTTATTTAAGCTTATGCTTTATGACAATTACTTAATATGACATAAAGCATAAGCTGCTTTCAATGGTATAAAATTAATTTTGCAAGTTGGTAGAATAAGTATAGTTTGAACGGGGACAAGTGTCCCTGTTGTCCCCATCCTAGTCTTTGGGAGTACCAACGTAATTGTGATTGATTTCAGATAGCAACCCTGATCTATATGAAGTTGCTTACAGGTGTCTATTGTCGATAGTGGCCACTTATCGTCAAGTGGACTGCATGCCCGTTTGCTTTAAACCTTTAAACAAAATGGTACAAAAAGTTTTACCCTCTCTCTATCTATCTGTCTGTCTATATTACGTATTATATCTTAATATCGCTGCTTTGTAAGAATAACCGCATAATTAAAAATTCAACAATTCAAATTAGTTTTATTATTATTATATCTAGTTATTATAGTTTTATCCAAAAAGAGGTGAGAATTGAAAACTTGGTATTCAAAGTACAAGGTTGTTAATAGCATTTTAATATATTTTAATTATTAGAACGAAGTACCTTATCGCGCGGTACGCTGGCTAAGGGGGCTAGGCGAGCGTCACGAAAAATCCTCACGACACTTGCTATAGTGCGTACCGCTTTGAAATGGGGCAGGCCGATTCTCTCTCTCTCGATAGTGACAAGCCACGCGACGGGCGCGTCTGCTGTGTATGCGTACATTGTTTTGTCGTGTTCATGTGTATGTAGTTTTAGTTATGTTTAATATTTTAAAAAATAAACAATGGATTTTAAAAGTGATTCATATTCATAACTTTAAAAAAAAAATGATTAAAATTTTATTAGTATACCTTCACTTATTTCATTTATCATTTAGCTTCTAAATATTGTTAATTTATTTAATTATACCTCCTTTAATACTTATTTCAAAACTAAAGGAACTTCGTTCCTATCGGGTTTCCCACATGTGACACCTCAGACACGTTTTTTTGACTCCATTAATTAAAAAGAAGAAAACACTATTATTATATTTTACCTGGCTCTTTTGTAAAATATGCATTCGTGAGTTGTGTTATTATCAAATCCAAGCAACGATATTATGAATAATGTTCACATTGATTACATTATTATCAACAATATCATACGAGTTACGACACCCTAATCATGTTCTATCATATCATGTTCTGTATTCGATTACAAATCAGTTCTACGTCATAACCTCATTCCGGTACTGACCCAAGACAATAAGTTCTACACAGTGTAACGATCTATAGCTATGTGCATACAGTAAATGTCAATCAGATACGACATAAAGTGAAGGTTTGGTCACAGTGAAAAAAACTTAGTAAATCAATTAAATTACTTCGAACTGAAACTTCTTCAGAATCGTTGTGATTTGAGACTGGATGAAACGGAAATGCGTCATGATAAAGAAACAGACACATAAACGTATACGGTGAAATTGGCGAGAGAATATATATAAATATAAATATATATAAATATTTTATACATTTTAAACGTTAAAATATAAATAAATAAGCTTGGTAAAAGATAATAATAATTTACATATATCCCAATACACCTGTTCTCTATATCCACATCAATGTCTCGTAGGCTACTTTTCAGAAGTGTCGCTTCTGCAGAAGTACCTACCCGTGCTACGCTACGGGACATGAACATAGTCACCATCTTTAAATAGTACAAAATATCGAAATTAAAAGTAGCCTATAAGTTGACCAAGTAAATAAGCTACATCCTTGCAAAATTTCTTGTAAATCGAACCTTGTAAAGTGGTTCTTGCGTCATTGAGTTGACTAACAGACACACCATCTCATTTAAATATCATCGTCAACCCATTATTGTCCCACAGCTGGGAACGGGTCTTCTCTCAGAATGAGAAAGTTTCTAGGCCACCGCGCTGACCAAGTGCGGATTGGTAGACTTCACATACCTTTGAGAACTCTTATTTTTTTTAGGGGACTCTCAGGTGTGCAGGTTTCCTGGCGATGTTTTCCTTCGCCGCAAGCAGTAATGATTAAGTTTTAATACACACATAACTTTAGAAAAATCAGTGGTGCATGCATGGGATTCGAACCTCGACATTCGGCCCTCGCTTGAAACGGCCATTAGGCTATTATCTGATATTATTATTTATTAGTATAGATGTACATTTATTATCTACGATTATATAACCCATTGGTATGGATTTGTAAATGCGATATTGTACATATATTTTGGTCTAGATTTTTCTTATCGTGAGTAGGTTATCTATTTTTCCTCCCATACTCATAAGTCTCAAAGTAAAGGTAGGCTCATTTTATTATTTTAAGGGAAAAGTTTACTTAGTTCTAAATTATAGAGACGATATTACAAATAAAAATATGTAAGGAGATACTTGTGATATTCCCATGATGACAGGCCAGTTACCCAAATATCCAAAAAACAAATGTTTCAATGAGTAAAAATCGCTGTCTAAATTTTTAGGTTTCCTTACCCAAAGGGTAAAATCGGGTCATTCCGTCTGTCTGTCTGTCTGACACCAGGCTGTATCTCATGAACCGTGATAGGACAGTTGAAAATTCACAGATCATGTATTTCCGTTGCCGGTAAAACGACACATAATACAAACAGAATAAAATAAATATTTCTTAGATAGCAAATGTGATTGTTTTTTATTACCTACAAGGTAGCCCTTCGTGCGCAAGTGCAACTCGCACTCGGTCGGTTTTTATATAGATATTAAACGCCAAATCATACACTTATTATAAATCACTGACTTTATCCGCTTACTATCAAATGAATTGCATAATCTACAATCCACAAACGAAGTGTAATATACAACTTACTAATTATATTTCTCTGTGGCAATTCTGAATCACTGATACGTAATCATTGCCAACATTAAAATTTTGCACATCTAAATGTGCGATCTGACCTAAACTTCCACTCATGTGTATATTGTAAATTGTCTTTTATATAATATTTGTATTCTGCGGAAAAGTCAACACCCTCCCAGATTCCATGACTCATTGCAACGTATCGAATTAACTTTAAAAAATTAACTTTTGTCAGCGATTTTACTCCATCCATGTCGCAGTATTGTGAAGTATGGTTAATTTTATTATTCTACCCATAAAAGTGCCGATTTTTTTTGCCATTGTGAAACAGCATTAATTTAAAATTTATTGTTATCAATGTGGGAGTATGCAGTTTTATTTAGTAATATCTACTAGAATCGTAATCTTAAAAACACAACAAAGGTTAAATTGAAACTGAAATTGAACTTGGAATGAACTTGAAAAATTGAAAATTGAAATTGTTTGAAGGTTAAACTTGATAGTCAAAAATATGGTCCAATTTAATAAATGACTGAATGCATGGAAAAAAGATATTTTTGAAAAACTGTGCCGCATTTTAACTTTTTTGCTCTTCTAAAAATATGGCCCGCTGACATGCATATTTTAAATTATTTATAAACATTACAGGACAATTAAAATTGGTTCTGCAGATAGAAGGTATTCTCACACACTTTACGATAACACAATCTTCAACCTATCCTAGGATATACCTATAATGGATAATTGACTTAAGTATGACTGTAATATGATAATGACTCATTAATATGATAATTTACATGCACAATTTTATTGTGTATTACCCAATGTTATACTTTTATCACGTAACGAATATTATTTATATCGTGAGCAGGAATACTTTGGAGCTCCGTAACCGTTATTGAAACTAGCGGATATCCTGAATAAAAATCTATCCCAATGTAGTAACCGAATCCGACATAAACATTTCGATAATTATCGAACAGG
The DNA here is from genome assembly GCA_018251515.1 of Cecropterus confusis. Lineage (NCBI taxonomy): Eukaryota > Metazoa > Arthropoda > Insecta > Lepidoptera > Hesperiidae > Cecropterus > Cecropterus confusis. The sequence goes on along the minus strand of DWTU01002372.1, from coordinate 4,122 downwards.
AGTGACGTTCAAATAAACAATTTTTTTCACCGTGCTGAACCAAGCCGTATCACGACAGTTTCTTCTGTATGGGACCTAGAATTTACAACGCATTAAAAAATAATTTAAAAAGTAATAATCACTATGACTTTAAAAGTATGCTAAAAAGTATTTATTGGAGAAAGTTTACTATTCCGTTAAAGAATTTCTCCAAGACTGATAAGAAAATTTTTAAAAGTAATAAATAAATAATTATGTGATATTAATTTAAATTATAATGTTTTGAATTGATAAACTTAAATTTTAATTAATTGGTGTGAATTTAATATAATTTTGTTTTAAATAATGTGACATGTTTTTAATATAATTGTGACGATATTCATAACTATCATTAGATCGTTGTTAACAAACTTAATTAAAAACGTAAATATTGCATGCCTTGATCGGTGGAATTTGGCGGAACTAATTGATAATGTAATAACATATTGTAAGTATTGTACCCTTGTTCATGCGAATAAATACATTTGATTTGATTTGAAATAACCACCTAAATCATTACTTAGTCGTATTTTTTCCCTTTACTATTCCTTAAAAAACTGATACAATCTGAAACTATCGGTTGCTCGGTAATACTCCATATCCCTAGCCAGCCGTATTTGAAACCGGTATACATTTTTTTCACATCCGTATGCATATCAGAAATTTCAGATTCACAATTTCATTTTTCATTTTTCAACGGGATTTCGAAAAAGGTGTGGTTACATTCAAAACAGAAAATTAACATTACCTTGCGTTAGATAAAATACAAAACAATAATTACTTAATAATATTCAAAATCGTTTAGTGTAACGCCATCTCTTATCATACATGGGAAACACCACATGCAACAAACTGCCGCCTGTCATGTCTCAAATTTTGGCTAACGTTATCGGGTACGTTTCTCAGAAATTGGGGGTTGCGTTACAGGGGCTTCTTTGCATCCGCTAATGTTGCACCACTGTCCGACCACGTCGAGTTATTGATATCTAAATGGAAACAATGAATAAATAGTGTAATCAAAAATTATCCTAATATTTTTTTTAACGTTAGGAAGCATGTTTGCTTCATAAAACATCATGTACCTTATTTACGTAATTTTTTTCTTGTTTTATTGTTGTATATCATTTCAATAACCAACTGATTGATATGAAATTTTAAGATGTTGCACCATACCGTAGTAATCAATGATAATAAATAAAAATAGTCGTCAACAGAGGTATATATATTTTATTTACTAAAGCAACAATGGGTAAATACTATAAATAGCGCCATCTCGTATGCAGTTGAGAATCGCCAGAAGGACTGTGCAGTTCCAAATATAAAGGTAAGAGGGAAGTATTTTTGACTACGGAAGAATTTTGATTTGTTATAATTAGGCACATGTTTAAAATAATAATAAAAAAATATATTTTTGCTTTAATTTAATACTAAAAGGCTGGATATAATAATATACAGAATATTATTTTTTTATACAAATAACCTTTAGTAATATGTATTTGTGTGTACATTTAAAGTCAATAAGTGTTTTAGAATAAAAATCAATGTTATAAAATGAAAAAAATATAATTATTATGATTAATGTTTGTCATTCGTAATAATATTTAATTTTTAATTTCCTTATTTTTACATTATTTGAAGGTGATTTGTTATCTGTGCGTGATATTTTGCTGGCAACTCAATTTGTCTATGAAATATACGTCGGCTGACGGCTGGCAGGTACATCCGGCCCACGAAGGAAGAAAGGGCCCTTTTTCAAGCGTACGCCATTGCTGGCGTATGGTAGTGTATTTTATTGAAAGAAAAATCAAAAACCATCCAATATGGTGAGTATAGAACTTAATCATAGTGTTCAGAAATATGAAGAGATATAATCGTGCTACTGTTTTGCGTAAATATTTTTGGAATTAAGTGTTAAATAGTCGTTTTATAACTTAGTTTCTTCACGACGGTCGTCTTTGTAGTTGGATGACGTTTCTGAAATAGTCTGTGAAATATTGAAGTGCTGTGCGGGAGTACTAATATATTAAGCCATTTGCTATAACTAAGTAATATTAGGAGATTATCGGTTTATAGTCGAGAAAATGCAACGTGCGTGTGACATTTTGGCGTCCGAACATCTGTGTTGTGATGTTTCGTTAGTCGACGTGATGATGAGTGGTTTTTTGGTTTGCGCAGGTGAATTTTACAGTAGACGAGATCCGTTCCATGATGGACAAAAAGCGGAATATCCGCAACATGTCCGTAATAGCCCACGTCGACCACGGCAAGTCTACTCTAACGGACTCTCTCGTGTCCAAAGCCGGTATCATCGCGGGGGCGCGTGCCGGCGAGACCCGCTTCACAGACACGAGGAAGGATGAACAGGACAGATGCATCACCATCAAATCTACGTGAGTACCACATGGTGCAATAACCTTTCCTTTTCGGGTGTCATTCACTCTGTCACTTGCAGTTGCAGATAAAATGGCTGCTTGTTTCTTACTGTACTATTAAAAAAAAAACGATATTTATAAATTATGACATTGTTGATGCATTCCAGCTGATAATACTCAGTTGAACAATATGCAATCTTTATACCTAAGTATAATATTAATATTAAATGATGAATGTTCTTACCATTTGAAACTGAAAATCTTTGACGAGTTTTAGAACGGCCATCTGATACAACACTGCAAAACTAAACCTTTCTTTTCTCAATAATACCATGAGTTTTGAGATTGTCCAATATTCCACAGAGCTATTTCCATGTTCTTCGAGCTGGAAGAGAAGGACTTGGTGTTCATCACGAATGCTGACCAGCGTGAGAAAAATGAGAAGGGTTTCTTGATCAACCTGATCGACTCACCCGGGCACGTTGACTTCTCCTCGGAGGTCACGGCCGCACTCCGTGTCACTGACGGTGCCCTTGTAGTAGTAGACTGCGTTTCTGGTAAGTTAATCAATCATATTTTCTTTATTATAATAAGAAACTTAAGGTACAATTAACTTTCTTGCAATACAAATGTAGACAAAGAAAAAAGTCTGAATAGTACGAAAATGATATTCCTTCTACTTCTTTGCATATTGTTATGCAACTAATATTACTACTTGCTAAATTCATACATTATTTATAGCAGCATTTATAGCAGCTATAAAAGCTTATTGGTTGAATCTAGGTCGAAATTCTATGACCTGAGATACTTAAGCTATAGGATCTGGTATCAATCTGAGATTAAGTGAAAAGCAATGTTTTTTTTTATAATTATTATATTCATGCCTTCCATTGTTCAATTTATTTACATTGACTACATTTATAGGACAGAGACATGATTCACAACTTTTAAAATATAATAGTTTTCTTCCTTGTTGATATAGCATGAATTTTAAATAGTTTATGCAATAAATCAAAATTGGCAAAACTGAAGCCCTCTTTGTTCTACAATTGTTTGATTATGTATAAATTACCAATGGATAACCTCTTTCCTGTGGGAAGACATGTAACAAGATTCATAATAAACTGTGCCTTTTCGAGGCAGAAATGGGCGGGGCTCTGCAATTAGAATGATTTTCCTTACAACTTCAAGATTTTACTCGCACAGTTTCTTTATATTGTGCAAAATTTGAAGGTGGTAGAACTCTTTGTTGTTTGATTTTTGTTGTGGAATCACCACTGCAACCCCTATTTCTGCCTAATAACAGCAGTGTTAAGCACTTCTGTGTTTTGGTGTGAAGGGTGTGGTATGGTAGATATACTTATCGAAGGCATTCCAACTTATTCCTCTAGAGTAGCAACGCATCTGTGTGCAACCTTTGGTAAGACTGCTCTTATCTGGGGTTGATTGAAATGTCCATTTGTGGCAGGAGCAACTTACCATCAAGTGGACTTGCTTGTTTGCTGCTTCAATATTACATAAAAAAAATATGTATCACTACATAGTATAAAGGAAAGTCGCTTCCTGCTGTCTGTCTGTCCCTATATATGCTTATACCTTTAAAACTATGCAACAAATTTTAATGCGGAGTTTTTTAATAGATAGGGTGTTCCAACAGGAAGGTTTATATGTATAATACATGCATAATATAGTAGAGAGACACTGATAATTTTAGAGGTTTCTATGTGATGTC
>DWTU01002371.1:0-11594 GCA_018251515.1 Cecropterus confusis | reverse complement strand
CAAACGCAATCTTGACTAGGCATTAGCCAAAAGGCCCTTTCACCTTCAGTTGTTCTTTTTTGAAATTTGCGGAAATAATTTCTTCAAACATGTATTGCCTTGTTTAGTTTGTTAATAGTTTGTGTATAGTCTCTGATATTTTCAGAATTGGACGATTAAGGCTGTTTCCTTTTCTCATAAGTTTCTCTTCTTTCAGCTATGGCCGAGTCCAGAATGTCAAGTTATTGGGTCGCATGGAAAACGCAAGTGTGGGTGCGAGTGGAAGCACGACTACCGGTGTTTGTGCGACGGTTGCTTTTATGGACATCAAGTCTGCATCAAAGGCACATAACGTGGAGCACGTGCTGGACGAACGTACTCTCACCACTGAGTATTACGAGCCAGCTGCGATACCATCGGCCGCGGGTGCGCCCTCGGCCGGCTCGTCACCTGCCGGTTCGGGTTACTCAGGTTCTTCATCCTCCGTGAACTCCACACCCGCTCCTGTCACTGCTTCGCGCTACCATCTCTCGTAAGTAATGTTTTTGTTCGGCTACAATTGCTATCTGCAGGTATTATAAATGTTTACCCTTCTATTACTTGAGAATTATTTTCACTATGCCGTTTGTCCGACACTCAGAGGACAGATTTGTAAGTTATCGTCGTAAATATTAAATAAATATGTAACCAGAATCGTGTTAAATAAAGTATTGATCTTACATCGAATATTTAATTGATTATATCAGCTTACATTCATTACTATAAACATAGTTTAAGCATAATAAATGTATAATGTTCTATTAAGTAATTATAGAAGCAACAAATTTAGTCCTTTATTATTTTAAGTAAATATTTACTATTTGTCACCTTATTGTAAATTAAATTGTCAAAACAGTTATCACGTCACATTTAGCAGTGAAAAGTATTTATTGATTTAACTACAGTCATAGCATAAATGTTTATTATATAATATATTACAATCATTTCTTTTTTGTACAATTGGCTTTCTTATTGTAATTAGGAATCACAGTGTCCCTTTGGTGTCTCCAATAGTAGTTTACAAGCGTAGCTGGTTATCTTGAGATATATTTTTGACGTCGACAAAAATCAACCATGCATTGTTTTCATGTAAATGAAGCCTGAGAACATAGTCATTTTTTTTTTAATTTAGTGCGAATTCTTTTAAATTTTCAACTCAATTAGCGACGAATGTTTTTTTTGAGACTAAATAGTCGCTAAGTGCTTTAATTTTTTTAAACATTCTAGTAGTTCTAGTAGTTCTCAAACTGTTCAAGCTGTTATCAAGTATATTGGTACACCAAAAGGTTTATGGTATCCCCGTACTTATTAATTATTTATTAATTAGTAAATTAAATTACTCACTTGAGGCAACCATGATTTGCCCCTCATTTTTAATCTTGAAATAACAACACATCTGGTCAAAGGAGACATTGGCTTTTTCCACTTTTAGTGGTAAATTCATCTGACGTAATAAAAAGCTTAGATAATTAACACAAAAACGTTGAAATGTATAATATATGTATGAGTAATTAATTTTGTGGGTGACTTTTGTACACAAAAAGATATGTTTTCATTATTATCTTTCTAGACGTGATATCTAAATGTACAGTAATGTTTTGTTGTTTACTAGAAAACATTAATTTTCTAGGTGTGCATAACACTATTCGTGGTATGTATGGTCTTTTTTTATGTCGCATAGTGCTAATAATGTTAAATTTATTTCAAGATATGTATTAAAATGTTTACGGTTTTTTTTTTGTATAAATTCCAATTTGCCTACTCGTATTTACAGCGATAATTTATTCTTGTTAAGACTCATGCCTGACTATACACACCTGTTTATTTTTTAAATATAATACATGCAGATAGCCATATATGTATTTCGCTGCGACGTGCCTAATGACGGTTACTGTCGCTCATTGTTTTTCGTGGTTCTTTCTTACCGGAATCATAATGTTTAATCAAGAACCAATTAAACTGCCCACAATAAAATTCGCTTTATGCTTGTTACGCTGTGATAATTGGAATTCAAAAATAGTAACTAGTTGAAGCATGTCCGTCATTAGTCCTCGCACAACAGTATCGGTGCCGCCGCCGCCATTACAGTGAACCTGCGAGCATCCCTAATGGATTGCAGTGATTTACTTGGATTGCAGTGGGAAATTCGACCGGAACAGTGACATAAGTGAAGTGACAAATTGTGTTTAGTGCTTGTTCAATACGTGCTTTGTGATAGAGTGCAGTGAATTCTGAATAAGACGACGGCGATCATACACCGGTTTAGATCACTGTGGCAGGCGGCGGTCCCAACTTCGTTTTATATGCACCTTGTTATTAACGTTATTTTTGTGCAAATGTTGTAACAATCGTCTTAACACTATCTGTTCCCTCTTGGATGTTGCAAGTAATTGTGTGTTTTCCATTTACTTTATAACTTTGACTTGGCCGTATGGTCCATGTATTTGTTTACTTCATGACGATCAATATTTAAAAGTAAGTTTGTCGGATACATGTGATTTAGATATTGGGTATTGCTATATAGATCAACGCCTATATAATATAATAACGTTCGTTTCACTCAAGGTCTACCCAGTCGCGTCCGCCCACGTATAGTGGTATTGATTTTCTATAAAGTCATTTAGCACGTTACATGTTTATCCATTAGACGTACTAAATCAATGAATTATTGAATATTTTGTTGTCAAGATTACACAAGGTGAAAAAAATCTAAATAAAAATTGCAAAAACTGTTTGGGAAAATTCGCAACAGTGTTGATTTGCTATTATGTTGCCAACGGAATAATTAGTTAATGGAATGAGGTTCAGTATTAAAATTTATCATAATTATTATATGTATCGTATAATAATAAAAAATATAGTGATAATACAAATAGAAAGTTACTTATTATCATGGGGAGCAGGGGGAGGGGGGTAGCTTTCCTCCTTCACCTAGATTTTGAAATACTACTGCTCCATATATCAACTGCCCCCCCTGGGTCACCCACCGGCTGGCAACTCCTTTGCTTTTTATATCGAATATTGTTACGTTATGAGGTATATTAGGCGATGCTAAAGTCACAAATTGTTTATGACGTAACGTTGCGAATGAGTTATTCTCAATTGGATTATTATAATAACGTTTGATCCACTTGGCTCAATTTTTTTTAGTTTACGTACTGGCATTTGATTATACATGAATAACATGAGCAATGGTAATACATTTCGCTACTACTTTAAATACAATAAGAATAAGATAAGGAACAATTTACTCGTTTTGTTTATACCTACAATAAAACAGGTGTATTATTTTAATGAGAACGTCACGCCTATTCGCGGTTATCATTATAGTTTGTTTTTTGTACGTGTTTGTTATTCCAAAAATTTCAATTGTACTTTTACCAATATAAAAATACCTAATACGTTTCTGTTATAAATGTTAAAATAAATTTTTACTGGCTGCATTTTTTAATTTAACGTGATTTAATATATTTTGGAAAGAATATTCAACATCGATTTACTGTTTGGAACTGGTATTTTTCTTAAGGTCTTAAGCCTTAGTCTATTTCACTTGCTAATTGTGCATTGGAAGATTTTTTTACGTCATCCGTCGTTATTTCATAGTGAGTGATTAGAGTGTAGAAAGTGTGAAAGTGTGTGTCTTTGATAACATTTTAGACAAATGTTTTTTACGTTATTTCTTTTTACCGTTTAAGCATTTGATAATGAATACATTGCTATATACATATAATCATGCTATATACAAAAATCATAATAACGTACCTAGAAACTGTGAACATCAGCATTAATATAACATCAGATTATTTTAAGTGAAGCATTCAAGCACATGACTGCATAATTTCACGCAAGGTTTTGTTTAAGCAGGTGCCCTAAATATTTTCCGTGGAAAGTTTATCCTGCTAAAATAAATCAAATATTAAAGTGATTCACCTATAACGGACGATGTTTTCCAACATTAGTTTACACAGAATTTTTGAAAACTTATATACCGATTTACATTATTTTATTAGTATGTAGTATTTTGGTCCATGTACATTTTGTTAGATAAGATAGACTAATAACTTTCAGTATAATTATGACCGTAACGTAATTTAGAGATATGCTAATATTAACCTCGGTAAAGACTACATGCTTAACCAGTGTCTTTATCAAGTCATCATGCCCTACAACGTTATTTATTTAAAATTCTAGAGGTTTTCATTTGCTTTTATTATCTTAACCGCAGTTTGTTTATTTTTAGGCAAAAGGCAAAGTTACTACTTATCAAATGATTATTTTTACAATAAATGTTGTTGTAAAAAGTCCATATTTAAGTCGTTTCTTTAATGTCAAGAAAACTTTTAAAACTTATTAAAATTAAACATATAGTTGACGATAGCTTTTTAATTTCAATAATATTTTAAGAATTTAGAAAATGCAACATATTGACTTTATTATTATTTTAATAATAAAGTCAATATGTTGTTGTTATTAAACAAAATAGAATAATAATATAATCATACGGTCATGTTAGGGGCTTTTTATTGTTGACATAGTAGTAGCTATAGTTTTGAGATTTGTCGGTGATACATTTTCCTTGTTTCCCTTTTCATAGTAAATTTTATAGTTACGATACAGTATTGTATGTAGTTGTAAAAAATAAATTCCAAACTGCCATTATACTGTCTTCAAGTTATATTTTATGAACAAGTTTCTTCGACACTTGTGACATAATTTATGGTAGGCTCTTTAAAGCAACATATTTTCTTTTTTTCAAGATAAGAGATGTATGTATATTATTTGAGTTCTCGTAATAGCTTTATACGTATTGAGAATATACCAGCTTAAAGTAGACACACAATGAATGTGGCTTCCCAAATCTGATTTATTTTATCACATAATTATTAATTTATTAAAAAAGCAAATGAAATACCTACGTCCTTATCTTATCTTATGTGACCCAGTCTGAAGAGATAAGCTGTAAATTATTATCGACTTGTTTTTGTCAGCAGTTATATATATATATATGAACGTTGTACATATGTGAAATGATATCAGTTTTATATCGAACGTTTGATAAGGATATAACGTGACAGTTACCTGATATTTAGACAATATATTTGAAACGAACACAAAAAAACATAGTTTTCAATTTATTCATGGGACACTTGAAAATACTTCTTAGTTTGTTTAGAATTATAAATTAATAATTCCATATTGTAACTGTAAAAGATAACACATTGATGTATTAAATATAACCGGCAAACTTTGCTAAAAGTTGACCATATAGGGTATATAATTATTTTGCTTTTTAAAGTTCAATAATGGCTCCAGCGTCAAGGCAAACATGTAAACGTTTATCTCCATTGTCATTTTATCACAGAGATCAGACGTTTCAAATAGACGGCACAAGATGTTCTATCAAGAATTATTCGTCACTCGTAAAGTAAAATATAACGTATGTATGTAATAAAATGTATGTATGTAGTAAACTGTACAACACAAATTACGGAATTAGTATGTCAGTAAATAAGAACTGTAAGATTTGTGAATAATAACTTTCAAAAAATGAATGTTCATATTTAATTAGTTTTTTTGCTTTAAAATCTTTATTACTCAGAAAGATAAAAACATGCGTATTTAGCAAATTGAAGGCCGCCATTCTGTTTATTCGAAGTAGGTATTATTTTTTGCATAAATATATTGTTTTATTCAGAAGCAGTTTACATTAATTTTTGGATGCATCCAGGGCAAAGAGTTGGTTAGCACTTTTTGGGGGGCGGCAAGCTTATATATTTATTTTAATTTGAGGCGGTAAAATTCAGAGAACCTTTTTTGGCTACTTAATTTAGAAATTATATAATATTTTTTTGTAGAAAATCCTTTTTGCTGTGTCTGCTATGTATGAGGGTATGCTATTTCTAGCGTAGAGAAGGTCGTAAATTTTAAATTCACCTAACGTGACTACTGTCATTATTATTTCCTGCTATTTTACCTATTGCTTGGCTCGAGTCTGTTTTTATTTTAAAGGAGATTAATGAGAGATTCTCGAATTGGGATTCTCAGCCATTTGTGTTTGTCCGTCTGGGCGTTTTAAACGCTCGACGCAAAAAGAGAAGTGTTATAAGTTTGACTGCTATGTTTGTCTGTCTGTGGAAACGGGTGAACCGATTTGGAAGGTATTTTTGTTAGACAGCAGGTTTCCGGATGCTGGTTCTTAAATATGTTTAATCAAAATATTCAGTCAGTTATAGATAGATAGATGGTGAAAGTTGTGATGAAAAATCATATATTTTTAAATATTCAGAAATGGGTTATCATATGAAAGGGCAAAATATATAACTTACTTTCAATGCTGTCTAATATACCCAAGTGGGGTGTCAAATGAAAGAAGATGACGTCAATACTGTAATTCAATGTGTTTTATCAAAATCGGTTTAGCCAGTTAATAAATATCTTAGTTCAAAATGGGGATGTATAATCGAATCTTGTCAAATATACCCAATTGGAGTATCAAATGACAGGGAATGAGGTGTATATTACAATTAGGCATGTTTTATCAGCACCGGATCAGTCATTTACATTATATAGGGGGCATAAGTTGGATGAATAACCGAATATTATCAAATATACTCAAGTAGCGTATTATAACAAAAAATTGACGTATACATAACATAAACTATCCTTTCCATTGAATCGGTCTAATTGATAAAAGCCATGAAATGTTAAATATTGAACGCATACCAAATACATCACCGGCGGGGTTCCGCTAAGTTTAGAGACTAAATACCTACCTACCTAGCTAGCTAAAATAAATTAGGGAGACTCGTAGAGGGATAATCGTCACGTTCACAGGTTTAACAATTTAAATATAGGAAATAAATAGATAGTCAATCGAATAAAGCGTCTGACTAAGTTAAGAGGTACCCTTCCGCCGCGACGTTTTAGTACACTTTTAACGAGCAAATGTAATATTTCTATAATTGAAATATAGGTGTAACCCGCTCGAAATTGATGGCGCGTCTATAAATATTATTTTAGACTTTTTAAATGGTAGCCCACTTTATTTTTTTTTATATATAAATTTTAATCAATTGATTGTCGAGTTTACTCCGCAATTTACAGTAATTTCTCCAACAGCAATATTTATAAAAATAATTTAGTCTCGCTGATAAAGTTAAGTTAGTAAAGTTCTTATCTATTTTGCAAATTTCTTGTAGCAAATCTTTTTTGAGACAAATAATATTTAATTATGAGCCAAATAAACAGAATTTAGCCTTATTCTCTTTTCAAAATTTGCAATAATAATATGTTATACTAAATTATACAATACGATAATAATTTACGTCATATAAAAATAGAAACAGTGTGTAGTTCGTAATTTTCTATTATTGGGGGTGCTGATCGATTTTTGATAGTTCAGCGCAGTTCAGTTCTAAACTGTAAGCTTTTTCGATCATATTGTATTTGTACTACAACTTCCCGTCAAATTTGTTTTTATTGAGATTTAAATTCTTTTTATTTCTTATTAATTAATTGCTATTGATTTTACTAATTTTTACTATTCTTGTAAAATAATGCTAAATTCTAATTTCATCTTTTAGGTGTGGAAAGGTCAGGGGACCCCTTTTTATTTTATTTTTTAAGTCAAAGAGAGGTGAGGTTAGTGCAATGTAAATCCAAATTTGTGGTCGCTATCTTGAAAATGGCGTGCAAATCGTTTTCACGCTCTATCAAGCTTAAAGTCTCAAATTAAATTCTCTTTAACTTTGGTTCTTCCACTTTGTCGTTTAACCAAAAATAATCAAGATATAAGCAGAAATATGTTATTTAAATTTGGTAACAAAATTTATTTAAGGCGTTATACCTTTTTTCTAGTAATTTTACAGAAATTACATCGGATGTTGTTTTTCTATGCTATTCACGTTTTTATACTCCCAATTTCATGCTTTAACGGAAATTTAATTGTCATTTTTCGTCTTTTTACTCATAAGCCTATACAGGTTATGTTTTATATAGAGATTGAGAATTTTTCAAGGGTTTATACTATAAGCCATATCCTTACCTACATTGACACCCACAATTAAAAACCAATACTTATATGAAGATTTCAAATTGCTATTCATCTAGAATTGATGTGTAAATTTTAGGATTAGTGAATCGGCAATAGCTCATAGTAATTAATTGCTTGCTCTACTATAACGGTAGTATTAAATAATTTGGTAGTATTTGAACTCGTCATAATTCAAACGCAAAATATTTTAAAGATTATAATAAATGGGCCATTTATATTAGTCGCTAATCCTGTTAAATGTTAATGCATAAACTGTCTCCAAATCAAGCAAATTTTGGAACAAACATTGACACACTTCAGGCGTCTTTTAGGTTACTTGTAGACCACAGTACTTGAAAAAAATTGTCATTCATTAATAACAGGTTGAAACTTCGTGAGCTTTATTTTGTCGCGGCCTGTAACCTTTTTACGTACGAAAAGTCTCAATGAAGAAAACAACAAAATCGTCAACAAAATTGACGTCGAACGTGTTGAATTCGTAAATGTCCTATTAATACTAATAATAATTTAATTTGTATTTGAATCTTTAGGTAATCAGGGAAAAAGCACCTAAAATATTTGTCTTACAAAATTGTCGACAAAGTCGGCCCATTTAACAAAGTCGGAAAAATTCTTTTAATAACTAGGCGGTATAAAACAATCTATATTGTCCGACAAATTAAATACTGTTTTTCTTAATCTTACACTCGGAATATCGTAATTCTACGGTAATGTGTTAATTATTAATGACTGTAGAACAGATTTTTGAATGCGCAACAATGGGTACTTAACTGACGGCTCGATGAAACGACACTACCAATGAACCACTTGATCTAGCTTGTATGTACCATTACACACACTGCGCTTCTAGAGTCTTCACGGCTCAAGAGTCTACCATGGAGGAACTTCTAGCCGGGACCATGAAAACGACAAAAAAGGAATGTCCGTCCTCAATTTAAATTTTTTATTACACAAAAAAGAAATGTTAAATAAATCTCATATATTTTATTCATAAGTTGGCTGGTTTATTTATTTACTTTCTATCGCAATAATTCCCCGTAAAAACCTTTTATCCAATTTGACGTGCGGATACAACCTTTCGAGCGGTTAATTCGAAACTGGGCACGGATTTACCGATTTTTCGGCACGCTAGAGGTCGTAATTTTTGTCGAAACTAAAAATAAAAAAGAGGACATTATGGTGTTGAACACACTCCACAAGTTTAATAAAAGACATTTTTTCGAAATCTAACATGAACAAAGAAAATAACAAAAAACATGTCACTACCAAAATTGATGGCTTTTTCGATCGATATTTTAATTACGTTGAACGATTGGTGAAAAAGTTTCTATACAATTAATGTAGAGCGTAAAAAAGCATCGTATCAAAATTTTCGTATATCAATAGAGAACCAAGTTATTGTTAAGATACATACTGAATTTAACCTTTTTTCCCTTAATCGACAATTTGAAGTTAAGCTTTTGTAGGTCCTACGTTATATCTATAATGTATATTTCTCGGTTCACATGCATTTCTAAACTATTTTTTTGATGTAATCACTGGCCTAAAACTCAATTCGTGGCGCCTATGATTAGAAAAAATGTAAATCTTCGATAATATTTGTGGTTAATTCTTTATTTTGCTTCTAGATATGTCACAGATGACGGTATCTACCTATGTAGCGTAATACGTATGGAAGTAGTATAATATTTATTAATATTCTACTTCCATATTAAATTTTGTCCAGCTATTTGACCTTGAGATCGTAACAGACAATTACTTTCGCATTTATAATTAGGTTTAGGCGTACAACTCGAGCAAAAACAAACGCACAACGACTGATTAGCGTATTGCCAGAAACGCTTTATGCCAGGTTACACAAATTGACAGATTCACACAATTACAAAATAGACTCGCTCTTTTCTCGCCTAGTATTCTATGCACTCTATACGAACGGCATTCAAACTCAAAAGTCACCTCGAGGTTTGGGAACGGGACGTAGAATTCGCGATTATTTCGATGACAACGAACTTTGTGACTTCTCGAGTTATTGTGCTAATTGCAAGCAGGATGCAACGCTTGCTGAACCTGCAACCGGAATGTTTGGATAAGTGGAGTATGACCGACACCGGGAATACACGGTTTAGCTGCACAAGTAACATGGTGCTTTCGCTACATGTGATCGGGAAGTAACTTGGCAGTTAATGTAAAGTACTTGGGATGTCTCATTGATCGCACGCTGCACCTGGTGACCCAGGCCGACAGGCCTGAGCCACGCGAACGATGCTCCGACTTGTGTATTTTATATTATCTACCGCTCCGTATTAAAATATTGGTGTATAATAATAATTACATCAGATCATGGTTAACTAACGCGACATCGGCATGGCATGCGTTGGCCTCAACTGCAAGCGTCTCCGTGGACAACGACTGACCTGAACTTATTCTTCAGGACTATCGTGCGGACGAGCCGCTTTGTAAGGGACGACTTGTTGAAGATTGACCTCTAGGTTCCGACTCGGGCACAATTAGGTACACTTCCACCTGAGATGCGCCCCTATACGCTGAAGGCATTCTTCGACCGCATCAGGAGGACTGAATCTGTTGTTACAATTTAACATAGGTCAGAAGACCAAAAGCTACAACTGTTACAGGTGGTATAATCAGTGGTGTTCGACCGGGGAGGTACCACCGCCACACCTATTTCTAGCGTGAAGCAGTTCTACCGTTTCGTTGGAAGGGTGTGGTTGCCGGCTTATTTATATATGACCTACACTTTATACCTTTTACTAGTTTACAACACCGATGAGCAGTGTACTCATCAAGGAATATGCCTGAGTTCTGGGGAATTTCTGAAACATACTATTATATTATTTACGGCGTAAATCTAATATGACAAAATAAAACACATCTTAAGGAACACAAAGGCAGTCAATAATAGTAAAAAATCTAAACTTTTATTTTGAGTGTGTAATGGGCGGAAAATGGCCCTTATCAACCCACCTCCATTTAAATCTGCGGAACATCGATTTCGATTTAAGTTAAATTTTCATTTATTTTAAATTGTAGCTCGTTTTTGTAATATTTTTTTAAATCACAGATATTAATTTCATACTATATTTTATGTTATTATAAATAAAAATGTTGTAATTCTCATGTACATAACAGAATCTGTTATTTATCTAAACGCACGGTTTCGACATTGAAATGTATGGTTATCTTTCCCGTACTCTAAAGTAATGTTACCTTTCTAGGGATAATAACAAAAATACTCCCTTGTTTTATTACTCCTCACTAATTTTATGAATCTGCAAAATGGAATGTTTGGGATAAACACTTAAACATTCGGGCGAGATTTTGCACACAAATATATCATTTGATTACATGATCTGGGAAGGCTTATTGGCACAATTATAAATCGATTTAGCCATAAATCAATTTTATTTTATTTGGACGTTTAAGCCGAATATGATTTAAAAACAACAATCAACATAGTTAATCATCACTTCTTTACGTTTGAAATCGATAAATATTATTTTTTACT
>DWTU01002370.1:0-11596 GCA_018251515.1 Cecropterus confusis | reverse complement strand
TTTCTGTCTCATTCTTTACCGGCTTCATTCTACACATTTTTGTATTTGTGTCTCTTACCTGTCATTTTTTCCGTTGCCTCAGGTTTGAAATCACAACGACTCTAAAGAAGTTTCACTTCAAAAACTAATTCTCGTTGTATTTAAAAGGCAAGTTACGTAGGTACATCACATTGGTAGGTCGCCTGAAATTATGGCTTATTAGCATTTGTGGTTCAAACAACAAAAACTCCAATCGTAGATTCGATAGAATCTCTGTAATTATTTTATATCCCATTGTAGATCATCCCATCTTGTGATCAGTTTTTGCTAGCTTTCTCAACCGGTTGGCCGCCGCGTGAGATGCGCTAGGCTGTGTCGGCTGGTCGGTTACAATGTGGGAAAATGTTTGAAAGTTGTCGTGGAGATGCTTTTGTTGTTTATCACAGGATGTGAGGTGGTTACATATATCGAGACTTTCATTTTAGGCTTTTTATTCCACAGCAGACTCCATCCCGTCAAGCAACAAGTGATATCGGTTAACGACGGTACCCAATTAGATACCTATAATATAGAACTAAATATTGTGTTAATAGGGGTAAAAATTGTAGATCATATATGTTTCGATACATGTTTAACAAATCACAATGACTATAAGGCTTTTTTTTCAGTTTTCGAAGGGCATTTGTAAAAGAGTCCGATTCACACTTGCTGAGTTTTTAAATTATTTTATATACCTACAACATACGCAGACACTGATGCGTACTTGACTACGTTATTACCATACGAATTGCTTGAAGAAGGGTTTTCGAACTACTCATAAAACCTCCGATAAAGTTTTAGTGTTTCCACTAATAATAACTATGCCCTTAGTAGGTTTCCTCAAACCAATTATTGTTCACAATCATTTCAAAGAACATAACATAGTATAAACGCTTTCTACACTCATTGCCCTCACTAGGATTTTCTAATGTATCGTGGGTGCCATAGACACATAAAGACAAATACACAAACACCCAGATCCAGAACAGAAATCCAGACTCATCATTTAGATGTCTGGTAACCTACCACGTGTGTTGTCAAACCCAGTCGCTTAGCTCCGTGGAGCTCTATGGGGCAAAGCGCTCAGAGGTCTCCGGTTGTGTTCCATTGAAAATCCTGGAAACCTCTTCGCAGTGCAAAGGCCAGCCACCGAGAGGGTTTTAGTGCAGTAAAAAGGCCACATAATCCGGTCTCGCGCCCACGGCGTCAGTTACCAGGTGAAGGTTGAACTTGAGAACAAAAAACCGTACAGAATTTTGAAGTATTTTTTAACAAACTATTTATTACAATTTTTCTTAAAAGTAACTATAAAAGGCACATAAAATTCTTCTATTAACCCCAGACAACTCCACTATGGAATGTGTAAAAAACAAAATAAAGTAAATTATAATAATGTTACAAATGACCTCCTAAACGGTAATTATTAGTATTCATTAGACCCCTTTCACCTCGCACGCCCGTTTTATAATTGCATAATAAAATAACCATAAAGCCATTGGCTGCTGTGTTTAATAGGAATTTTATTTTATGTGACCCACGTGGTGGTGTGGTCACCATATCGGTCTGACACGCAGTGGGTCCCAGGTTCGATCCCCGGCCAGACAAACACCTGAATGATGAGTTTAGATTTTTGTTCTGGGTCTGGGTGTTTGTGTATTCGTCTTTATGTGTCCTTGGCACCCACGGCACAGCAGACAATCCTACTGTGGTTTATCTGAAACGTTTTTTATCTAAAATAACATGATATGCTGAAAAATTTGACCTTGAAGTCCTCAAGCCTGATGATTACGGATATATAATAAGATTCAAGCCTGAGGATGAAAATTGTTGAAGATATAAATTACGGTTATATTCATTTCCTGTTACATTTTTTTAAATGCGGGTGACACCACGGGCACGCCAGCTAGTTGCTAATATATATACTTTTATGTATCATTGTTTATCTTGTTGTAACTTTTATACACTCTGTTGTGTACATTTGGTTGTTAACAATTCTCTATTGCGTTTAGACTTCAGAGCGGAACACTTGCGGTCATGTATGTTTAGAAAAAACTTATAAGGAAATAGCATTAAGGAAAAGAGTAAAGTGCATACAACTTTTTCAAAATATTTCTTAATCAAAACCGCAAATCAAAAGCAAAGATCACACGTAATCGACCGCATTAGATCCAACTCGAAACCACTGACAATCTGTCATCGATATGAAACTGCTGACCTGGTGATTGTTTCGCTATGATTGATGTAACTGACTGAGCATCTGTCAAATTGACGTGGGCTGTGAGTGATGAGCGGACAGCGTTTAGTGTGTGTAGTAAGGGAAACATACTTTTTTACACTATTGAAGTAAAAACGAGCATGCCGTCCTCCTGATGGTAAGTGTCTAGGGAGCTCTGCCGATGGACATCTGTAAAGAACTCCGGATAATATCAGAGTCTTACCTGAGGTTGATCACAAATGTGTTGCTACTCTCAAGGACTAAGTTAGCACGCTTCTGATAAATACGTCTCCCTTACCACACCCTGCAGACCAATACAAAGCGGCAATGAACACTGCTGCTATTAGGCAAAAATACGTGTGTCGGTGGTGCTTCAGGAGTTAAACCACAAAGGGTTTTACCACCTTCATAAAACTATTTAATACTTATTTAAGGCGTTCCAACCTAGTTCGACCACAGGTATTCGATTATTATCTGGGGTTGATGACAGCTATCTTCGTTATGCTCGTTTGCTATTTCTATAATATATAAAAAACGCTTATAACCTGAGGGCCACTACTTAAATAGCAAATTTGCTTTGCTCTGCAAGCGTCAGTGCTGAGCGTGACAAATAAGGTGATTATAATAGCTTTTAAACTTTTGTATTGCAAGGAATATGTAGGCAATTTACTGCCATTATTTGAACATTGCTAAAAATTGCATACAGAGACCATTTCAAATCACAGTATTGTATCCCTAGTTATTGAATAATTGTCTATTAATAGCGATATCGCCATTATCGCCACTGATCACTGGAGTCCTGGTTCGATCTCCGGCCAGGCAGGAAACTAAATAATGAGAATTAATTTCTATTGTAGTTTTGGGTTATTGTGTGCGCGTCTAGTTTCGTCCTAATATGTAGTTATGGGTGTAAAACCAATATTTCAGGCATAAATGTTACAGTATCAAAAGATAATGAAATATACATCAGGTTCATGCAAACATAATGCTGATTTATTGTACAAAGCGTACAATAAACTTTACATAATATTTATTCAGCTCATAACTTGGACCGAAGTACATAAAGTAAGCGCAGCAATAGTGTGAAATCGGACATAATGCTGGTCGTAAATTGAAAATAATAGTTGTTGTAACAGTATGTTTGTATAAGTCCCACACGATACTCGATTAATTTGTCATTCATGTCTCATTACGAAATATTGCAAGAGGTTAAAGACTTACATTTATAGTAGATGGTTTGCAAGACTGACTTAGAAAAATAAAGGTATTCTTAAAGAAGAATTATATTTTTTTATCTACTTTATATATGTTTTGTAGTATAAGAGGTTCAAACCTAAACGTTTTGTGTTCAGTTTATTGTAAAAAATAAACTTAGATATCTAATAGTGGAAGACACCCACATTTCATGTATACGTTCTGCGTTTGTTTTTTCTACGTGTGGTTGCCAGATCACATTATATGACCATCTTGGTTCGCGGGAGTGGCAACGCATCTTTTAGCCACTTCAGATGGAACCCGTTTTCTATATGAAATTGCTTACAGATATCCATGAGCGGCAGTCACCATTTACCATCTAGTGAACTGTATGCTCTGGTTTAAACGTGTTCTACCGGCTTTACAATGGTGAGTATTCCCAGGAAGTTGTTAACCTGGTGCCTACATCACCTTTTCTCCATCGCACCACTCGCCGAAGGATGAAGTTCCATCCACACGAACTGGACTTGTGGCGTTCCTCCACGGTTCGGTTTGCACGCTCGTTTTTTGCCACGGACGTGTCAGATGTAGAATGAGCTTCCTCCTGAGAACACCCCAGAGCACTGTGATACGGGGCTCTTAAAAAAAAGGTATAAAAAGAGCTCTCCTTCAAAGCCGGCGATGCATTGGCGACCCCCTGATGTTGCAAATGTCCATAGACGACGGTGACTACTTTCCATCAAGTAACTCGTCTGCCTTATCGTTAGGTTTGGGTATAAAAGAAAAAAAAACTACTTTAATATGCGATATAAACCTGTCGTTTATGGCAGAGATGCTATTTGACAACATTGCCTCGCTCTATGGTCCGAGTTATATTCAAAATGCCCATAAAATAGTCTCAATTAATTTACAAGAAATTATGAGATAAAAATCAATCATGACAAAGAAACTGTTAAGAACACAAAGTTTATTTTAAGTCATTACACCTAACACAATCCTCTTCGTCATTATCGCTCTGACTAACGATGACTAATCGCAACCATATTTAATTTTGACCCGTAATTGTATCATGATAAATAAAGAAGTTGCAAAAAACACAGTTCCGTTTTTATTTGTCATGTACAATATAATCCTAAACATATTCTGCTGGCAAAATTATCATTTTGACTAATGATGACCAATCCCAATTACGTATAAACAGCCTTTTCTTAACAACCTTCGTACAAACAGGTGGTATGTATATTGTAAAAAGTTCAACAACCTGTAGAAAAAACTTATTATTAATATTCAATAAAAACTTGTGGCTGAATATAAACCGCTCGACAATGATTCCGTATACAATTTGAAAAAATAATAATATTAAATAATGAATTGAATTTATTTTTTAATTGTGATCTTTTAATAATGTATATACAAATATCCGTGGGCATTTTCCATAGGTATGTAGGAAGATATTAAAGAGTGAAGTAATTTACTGTACTCCTCAAAATCTGCAAATAGAATTAAAATGTGCCTTAAATCATCAATCACCGATACATTCGTAGCTACCTTGAACCGCGGCGTTCCAACTTTGTTCTCAGGTAGCAACGCATCTGAGGCTAACCTCAGGTAAGACTTTGATCTTATCTGGGGTTGATAACAGATGTCCATGGGGTAGTGGCGATAAACCATAAGATAAACTGCATGCTCGTTTGCTACTTCCATATCATATATAAAAAAAAATAGTTTTAAATATCAACAGCGACGACGATCTACTTATTCCTACAATATGAACGCGGGACCCTAAATCGATTGAAACATCACTACAATCGCTTCTCGAACAGATTAGAAGGTCGTAAACGGTAGTTTTTCATCTCGGTGTTTCTAATGATAATATTATTATAAGGTGAGCTTGTTTGTTGCCAAATAACACGGTACTAGCAGCGATGGGCGCTTTGTTAACGTACGTGATGTCTTAAGATACTGAACGAGTTGTAGGGTCAGCAAAAATGTTTTTTTATTATTTTCATTTCGTGACTAAAATTAGCATAACTTATTGTTGCACTAAAATTAGATTGTTTTGCATCAACAACAAAAATCTTTTTAAAATTGTTAAAATAACACAGCCAATGCACGAATGGAAATTTTGTAAACGATTTTTTTTAATGATCGTACGAACAAATGGTTATAGATTCGTTCAAAATAAACCAGTGATTTAAAATCAAACATTATTTTGGGTAATATTTTTCTATATTTATTCTGACCGTACAATTCAAATCGATGCGCACACAATCAACAAATCAGAATACAATCTGACAATTAGATTACCAACTGTAAGGTGCCTACGATTGCTGAATCATGACGATTAGACGCATTGTTGCATCAAGTGCTCGTGCGTCGGAGGCTTTATTTCCTATTTCTATTACGTCGCGCCTAATGGCCTTAATAGTGTTGATTTTTAATTGAAGTAAGGTTTATATAGGGTAAGTAAGCTTTTATTTAGTACCTTTTATATACACACCTATAAAGGCTGTAGCTGTAAATTAAATGAAGCTTATTCCTAATGACTGGGAAAATGCCAATGTGAGATTCCTAGTGTACTAAGTCGATATAAACCTAGGATACCTAGAATTTATATTTTACTTAACTTTGATAATTTAATATTATAATGCCTATATTAGTTGTTTAAATTTAGATTAGTAAGTTCAGTTGCTATCTAAAAATAATAATAGGTATAAAATTATTTTTTTCTATTTATATTGATAAAAATGCATATGTTACGAGTAAAAGATAGTTAATCATTCACATTTTATTTGTGTCCAATAGGTTTATGATCTATACAATAAAATAAAAATAATAACATGTCTGAGATGTCACATGTGGGACGCCCGATTGGAATGAAGTTCCTTTCGTTTTGAAATAAGTATTATAGGAGGTATAATTAAATAGATTAACAATATTTATGAGTTAGAAGATAAATGAAATAAGTGAAGGAATGATAATAAAATTGTAATCAGTGTTTTTTTAAAGTTATGAATATGAATCACTTTCACAATACATTGTTTATTTTTAAAAATATTTAAAATAACTAATACTACATACACACGATCACGACAAAACAATGTTCGATACACAGCAGACGCCTGCGTCGCGTGGCTTGTCACGGTCGAGAGAAAGAGAGAGAGAGAGAGAATCGGCCTGCCCCCTCTCCAAGCGCTTCGCAAAAGTGTCGTGAAGATTTTTCGTGACACTCACCTAGCCCCCTTAGCCAGCGTATCGCGCGATAAGGAACTTTGTTCCAATAAAATATGCAAAAAATATACAAACTGTACAATGTAAAATAGTAGGCTCAGTTGCCTGAAATTATAGGCTACACTTTGACTTGATTAATATTCAAAAGTATTTTTATGAAACAAATTTGTTCCAAAGACCGCCTTTGCGTAACATGTGATAAGTAAGAAAAGTAAAAAATTCGTTACTAGACCGCTTAGATTATTAATCGAGAATCAAACCCGCACAAATATAACGGCATAACCACTAAGCCATGACAATTATGTCTATAAACAGCAAACGCTAGTTGAGTTACGACTAATCATACATTTAAATATCCTATACATTTCTAACACGAATCGAAACGTAAAATTAAGTGCATGAAACGTAAAATTACGAACAATAAGATTGTTACGACATTAGCCCGAAGCAACGATAATTTCGCATTCCATTACATAACACTAATAGGTGCTAACTGCTTGTTTTACTGACAACGATAAGCGAGAAGCGAATTACAAACATCAAGAGCGAGGCTATTTCAAGCCTAGCCAAGGTCGGGGCCAAACATCATGGTGAGCATTGGTATAAAACTTGATGATTTTAAGTTATAAGCAAATAATTATTAGTTTTGACAAGACATCTCAATCAAAAAAATATACGAGCACAAAAGATTGTGTCGGAAAATACTTACTAAGTGAAAAAGTAAAGCATATAGATATGCTAAACTGGAACTACGAATAACGTCCATGTGACAGTCTCATCAAAGACAGAATTGTTGAAGTACTGTATTAATTTCAAACCACCCCACCCTTAGTGTAGGGTAAGAACAAAATTAAAAGGAACTTCATTCTTTTTTCTACGCCGAACGCCGCCGTTGGACTTAAAAAAGCTATAAATGTGGTGAAATATAATTATACATCTTCAAAGAAATGGCTCATTTATAGGATCAATCCAGTAAAACAATATTTCCATAGATTGTAGAGGCCAAGCGAACTGCAAGCAAAATTTCACCGTACATCACATTCAAAAAACAATAATTAAAATCTCACTCTTATCGTTTACCCATTCACAGTCAAACAGTAGTGTAACGCTAGAATCGAACCCCGAACTAACCTCCACGGGTCACGTACCATAATTGATTTACGCTTCGTCCGACAATGCATTAACATAAGATAATGCTTAACCTCTGACATGGGTTTTAAAGTTTCACATCACTTTAAGCGGATCGTATCAAATGTAGGTATGGTGTTTTGTTTGTAGTTCTTATCAAATACATCTAGATTAATATTATAAAGATATGAATTCTGTTTCGTTATTATCAGCAACGCTTTGACTTTATAATTGAATCTAATGTTTATGTAGTATGGCTTTGACGATTTCGATAGAATTTTGTGTTTATTTTATTTCTTGAAGGTGGTAGAACTCTTTTTGGTTCGACTCCGGAAGCACCGCCGTCACGCCTATTTCTGCCGGCAGTGTTATGCGCTGTTGTGTTCTTGTGTAAAGCGTGTGGTAAGGGTACTTTTCCGAGGCATTCCATCTTAGTCTTCAGTGGTAGCATCAAGAGTAGCAACGTATCTGTGGCTAACCTCAGGTGAGGCTTTGATCTTACCTAGGGTGGATTACAGATGTCCATGGCCAGCAGTAGCCACTTACCATCAGGTGGGCTGCTCGTTTGCTACTTCCATATTATAAAAAATAAATCTAGATAGGTTAAAAAAATAGTTTTTATACAAATCAGTACTTACCTATAATAATTTGGTTTTCTAAGGTCATTGAACTACGTGTCATGATTCTAAAAGACGATTTTAAAGAATCAAATGGCACTGTTAGCGTGGTTGTAAGTAAAACGTAACAAACGTAAACAAGTAGGTATAGTATAGTAGTATAGTTGATAGCGTTACTATGTTATATATGAAAATATATTTTATTGGGAAGAAACTTTATGTATTGTAAATAGTAATAATATTTTATTATTTATTTGCGGCGCTTGCAATAGAGACAATGGGTCCATGGTCATGTGATATGAAAAAAATCATGTCAGATATGTCTGCCAGACTTGTTCAAGCTTCCGGAGACCAAAAAACTGGCGGCTACTTTGCACAAAGTCTCGCCGTGCAACAAGGTAATGCCGCCAGTGTTTTGGGAACCATGCCTAACGCGGCCATCTTTAATTCATCTTTAATATATCTGTCTGGCCGGGGCCCGATCCCAGAAGTCACTGCGCTAAACCGTCATGGTAACCGCTCAACTATGCGCGTCGATTTCCATAATATACAGATCTTAGAAGAATCATGATCATTATCATTCAATAACATTGGATAGACACACACATTTCTTTACAAATATAGTTAAAAAATGGAAATTAAGTACGAGTGTATTACAGCGGCTCCGCTCGCTTTGATCACGTTTCTTACGCTTATGATTATTCCATGTTTTAATTCGGGTTATAAGCTATACGTGTGCCAAATTTTAACGAAATCCGACTAGTATTTTTTGCATGCAAGGGTAACAAACACCTACATCCCCGCAACTGCGAACATTTATGATTTAGCAAAGGGAGATCTCCCGCCAGGCGAACTCCGTGCTCCGACAGTCTCTGTTCGGAACTTGTATATATATATGCAGGATGTTGAGAAAACTTCGATAGCGTGATTCAGAATTCGCGCGCCATCTGTTGATGAGTAGCGGTCGCCACAATAATATTAGTAATATTGTTAACACCAACAAAATATAACTAACTTATGATAATGGTTTGAAACCCACTAACAACGGTTTCCTTGACCTATGGATGAACTGAATAACCTTATTTAACAAGACTGGTATTTATTTTATTGATTTGCATTGTAGGTGTATTCTATGGTAGTTAATATTTACGCCATAAAGGTGAAGGCTTCTTGTATCACTTTATTTCTGTCATATATCGCAGTCCTTTCTTCATATTTTTGGCTTTTTGTGTTTAAAAGGTAAACATTTAAAACGCTTTCTACACTCATAGCCCCTATATATACACTAGGATTTTCTCCTGTGTCGTGGGCGTCATGGACACTCAAAGACGAATACACAAACACCCAGACCATGAAGAGAAATCTAAACTCATCAATCAGACGTCTATCCGGCCGGGAATCGAACCCGGAACCCACTGCGTGTCAGACCGGTATGGTGACCGCACCACCACGTGGGTCGTCAGTTTTTAATTCAGCGTTTTATTATTCAGATGCATTGCAGATTTTTTGCAGGTTAGTGCCGCCTATATACATCTGTAAGCAATTTCATATAGAACAGAGGTTCTACCTGAAGTCGATCATAGATGCGTTGCTACTCCCTAGGACTGGTGGTCGCTTCATATATAAGTGAGCCAGAATTATAAGTAGCAAACGAGCATGCGGTTCATCTGCCACGCAGGTCAAAACTCATTTGAGAACACAGTTCCAAGCGGTTTGACATCAAAATAGTTGCAACCATAACACTATGGTACTACGCTATACTATAACGCACTACACAGAGTTGTCAACGCAATTATACCCAGTTGTCTAGGCATTATGTTTAAACGATTCACATATTGTAAGCACCCAAGAGTTCATTCTCAGCACTCGACTCGACACCACTTAGTTACGAAACAGTGTCAAACAATCGAGCATTTCTGTAACGTGACTACAAGTGTTTTTGAATGATATTACGTGAAAGTTAACATTATTGTAGGCATTTAAGGATGTAGCCTGTGGTTATATTATAGGTTATTTATGAACATTATTGAGGTTTGATTCCGATCACGCGGAATTTATGTTTTAGTATCGTCATTTCGAATTTGGATGGAATGGAAGATTTATTTTTACCCAACTGTGCCAGAAAGAGGGTAATGTTGTTTGAGCGTATGTATGTATGTCTGTATGCATGTCTATTTCTTTTGCACAGCTCAAGCAGTTTGACGTATTGTGATGTACATATCATTAGACTCGTCTCAGTTTGCAAGGTGACATAAGCATGTATAATTTAAAAAAATAGCGCCTTCAAATAGGTGAAAAAAGGAGAGAGGGACTATTTATTATCACGACACGACTGTTGGTTGCTTCTAGTGGGTTGACTAATTGCTTTGATGAAGACTCATATAAAGCGTCGAATTAAATACATCATTATGCAGATTTTTTTTTTATATTTTTAACAATGTTACTGGTAAAGAATTTAATAATAAACGAGCATTAAGTCCATCTAAATGTAAGCGGTAACTTCTACCTAACTAACTAACTAACTAACTAACTCTATGTATATAGAACTCTATGTATTAGAATGTTTCTACCAAAAGTCAATCATAGATGCTTTGCTACTTTCAAGGACAAGGATGGTCGACGCCTATGAAAGTGAAGTGGGTCTAAATTAGGGTTGTAACGGAAGCTTAGCGGAGGTGGAGGCGGATGCGAAAGTTAAGAGATTCACTTTCGCGAATGTGCAGGTTAACGGAGGCGGAGGTGCACTTTACATAGTACAGTTCTCATAAAAAGTCAAATAATTACTAATAACCACAATTAGGACCCGGAAAATTACATTCACGAGCAACAGCTTTGCGGATTTGTCGCCTTCCGTGCTGGCTGTCACTAAGTAATTGTTCACTTAGCACTGAACTTGATGGCACCGATAACTAAGTGCAAAATATGGGAGAAAAAACTTTATATTTGATATTAAAACTCTATAATATCAAATATAAATATATAATATCTCTCTAACATGTAGCTGAGCTGCCGCGTTGCATAGCGTCCCCTCTTGCGCGTTGTACATCAAGATCAACGTAAATAAAGCTCCGTCATACATCCTCTGCAAAAATTTAGCGGAGGCGGATGCGGAAGTGGAGGTTGGATTTTTTGCGGAAGTTCCGCAGAAACGAAGGCGGAGGCGGAGTTCCGTTACAAAGCTAGTTTAAACCTC
>DWTU01002369.1:0-11596 GCA_018251515.1 Cecropterus confusis | reverse complement strand
AAACCAGATGGTACGGTGGGCCCAGCCGATCCCCTGGGTGTTACAACCTACAAAATGTCCCCGACGCTGTGGGAGCAACACCAGGTTATGTGGGATTTTTACCGCACTGAAACACCCCTGGTGGCCGTCTGTTTGGTATGTTTGTTGAACTCTTCGCTATTATTGTCTCATATTCACAATTTGCTCTCTTGTGCCTCGTCCCTTCACAAAGCCAGTTTGCTCGCTTATTTCCTGCTAGTCATCACCTATGTTGAGCTCCTATCCCATCTTAAATCCTAATTTAAGACGGGAGTTAATTACATAAAGCATTATTTTGCTGGCGTGGGGTATCAGCGCCACCGTCCGGTAATTAATACTGACTTTAGTCTAGCCTTTTTTGTGTATCAACAGTGACTCCATCTAGTCTGTTACGCGTTACCTGTTTTCCGAACCTAATAACACCGATCCCATATTAATTTATCCCAGGGTCTCCTATATTCATTAGCTCTTCACCGAAAATTTTGTCCCTTGCGGTTAATTTATTTGTTTTTAGTGAGCTAATTGCACTTCTTATTTCTGGTTCCAGAGTATCAAATTTTAGAGTGTGCTCATCTATAGTAGCTGCGTAAACAGGTGTGGCTGTAAAGTTGTTCACAGTATGATTGCCATCTTGCCATACGTTGGCGTATCTCAGTTATGCCCTCATCGTTCACAATCGCCCAGGTCTTTGATTTGAAATTTCGATTCATGCTTTTGATCTTCTACATTCTGGCAGATAGAGTTCAAGTAGTCATTATAATATCTTCGACACAAACGTTGTACTCATGCTGATACATCTTGGTATTCTGTATGATCAGGGTTGATATTACCAAAGAGTAATTCCTTTAGCTCCAAGCCATCAAAGCTTTTGATCTCTTAGGAAATCCATTGTTGTTTGTCATAATTCTCTGAGATTCCATTCACGATAAGAGTATCAGGTTTTTCAGTTTATTCCAGTTGTCATCTATTTCATCACATAGGGTAAGTAGAATAGCCGTCGAGTGGGCAGCCGGGCTGCGTTTGCTAAATCGTGGAGTCAGTACCCGTGTGCGCTGGCATAGAGAATCGATCATAGACCTTTCGTGGGCGACTGTCGCTGCCGAGCGCTTGGTCGTGGGCAGGAGTTACCGAAAATCTTGTCACGTCAAGACCGTACACGGGGATGGACATTGAAGTGTCTCCATAGCAACCTGCTCGTCGGTGCCGCCCACGACACGGACTGGTTCAGCACTGCACAGGGAGACGACTGACTTGATCCCGAGAAAGCCTCCGGCTGAGTGACATTATGACGGCCATCTGCGATACTGCGATGCCGCATGTTAGTCCCGACTAGAGGTATCCGATGAACCGGTGTTCGCAGTGCAACGCACAGCTCCGAGCAGCCTGCCTGCGTACTCTGCAGCGGTACAACAGGGCTCAGTGACGTCGCTGGGCCGACGCCGTGGAAAGGGAGGAAAGCTTCGCAGGCTCTTCATCGCCTGCTTCCGCCATGGACGTTTTCCGTTGGGGTGGAGGCAAGCGAGGTTACAGTGGCGTTTTACAGGTGGGGCTAGCACAAGGACTCTCCGTCAGTGTACTTACCCATCTGTCTGTTGTATTCCTTATGAGCTATTTACTGACTACCTAACTGATCGCTAGCAGGAACTGAAACTTGGTTAATTTATTAGTGTAGCATCACTGGTATCTTATGGCGTTCCCCAAGGTAGTGTGCTCGGCCCTAATGCTTGTTTTTAAGATATGCTAATGACCTGTGCAACCTTCAAATACCAAATTGTATTTTATATATAGTTACTGGAATTCCCAAAAATATATCACAAAGTCGGGTGTTCGACTCCTTTTTAATTGGCTTAATATAAATTTACTTACACTAAACGTCAACAAAACACGTTACTTACTTTTGTCCATCAGAAAAACCAATTTACCTGACCCCAACTTCTGTCTAAAAGTCCATACATGTGAAAACCCGATTCAAAACAACATTCAATGTAATTGTGATGCAATTTCTAAGACTACACATATTAAGTACCTTGGTGTCATCATTGATCAACACATGACCTGGAACAACCACATTCGAGCATCATTGATGGACTTAGAAAAGTCATGTGGGTCTTTAGAAAATTGAGGTTCGTTGTGGACGATAAGATTCTTGTTTACACCTATAAAGCCTTAGTACAGTCAGTCTTATTGCTTATATATCTTATTGCTTCACTGTGTGGGGCGGGGCAGCATATCCCATATGATCACCTTGGAAAGAGCTCAGAGAGCCTTATTGAAAGTAATGTTTTTCAAGCCCATTCGATTTTCTACATAAGAATTACATACATCGTAAAAGTTGCTTACAACGCGTCAGATATACATATTAAAATGCATACTTCAAATACATAAACACTTACCTTTCTCCACACAACGGCTACTTAGACGTAGAAATCCACCTGCTTGTCGGCTTCCCGAAGGCAAAACAGAGTTTAAGAAAAAACAATTCGCTTACCAGTCACCTTACGCAAATAATAAATTCAATAGCAAACATAAAATTTATCCCATTACTTACGTTTAAGTGGAACGTGTAATCTCTGTCTTCATTCTTTTAGCTATGAAGAAACAGAAAAATTTATACACTAGTTTTAACACACATACATACAAACACACACACACACACACGCACACACACTTACATGTGCACACTCCTAACACACTAATATACATATAACTACTTCCACACAGACAATGAATAATAATTATATAAAACTTTATATAATTATTATTCATTGTCTATGTGGAAGAGCAGGTACCCAGTAACAAAGGTCTACAACCTAGTACAGGGGCCCTTGCCACTAGTATTAAGAACTGTTTTAAAATAAATAAAGATATTTTTTTTTTATTTTGATAATAACACAATGTTAATGAAAACATTCTAATATAATGTACAAATTTAAAAGATATTTACCATCCCCACTGTTTTGTGGGTGGTTCGGACTTCGTGCGTCGTTACCTAACGAGCCGACGGTCGTCCTCTTGGTGATTGGAAGTTAAGCCGATAATCCACAATCATAATTCTATGAACGCATAATTTAAAAAAAATACCCATATAAAACCGTTCAAATTTATCTTCGCGTTGACGTTAGCTCCTGGCCGTAGCCAGGAACAATGCTTTTAGGGGTTCAACAATTGTTTTACCCCATGTTGGCGCTGGAATGATGATGACAATACCGTTTTTATATAAATTTGTTACTTTATACTCTTACATACAACTGACTTTTACTCTTCACAAAGAATCCGGGCAAAACTTGTTAATTATTACACGCGGCACATGTGTACCAGTACGAACGTTGTCGTGGTATAAGTGTAGTTAAGTAAAAACTGTGTCCACAGCCGTAATAGCTGTCAGTAACCTAATTTACCTACGCCGGTGGGCGATTTGAGTCAAACAAACGAGTAAAGAACAATTAATCTTTAAGTAAAACATATCTACCATAAGTAAACTTACCTTAAAGAGAGAATGTTTCATAATCCGGCAATATTCGTAAGATGAAAACTTTAACTGAATTTAGCACACATTTTGCAATAATATCTAGACAAATAAATGAAAAATACGCACCATCTCTATCCTTTGGTTTCAAATACTGTAGTTCGAATCCTGCTAAATACGATTCTTTACATGCAAAATAAGCCGTAGTATCTTTGCCAGTTTCGTCGTCCAAAGTGTCTGGTTTTGGAGATACAGTCGTTGGGACTTTCTTGTCCTTGAATTCATCCAAGTGGTCACAGACAGACGCTGCCGCTTTCATGTCCGGACCTTTCACTCTCTTTTTATTATTCAATATTTCATCTGGAATTATAATTAAACTTACTTTATATAACATGTTTTCATATAAAGCCGACGGTAAATCATGGTAAGTCTTCTTTTGATTAGAAATTATTTACTAGATTACATTTATGAATACTCTCGTCCTATTAAAATTGTTTTCTTAAAATCTGTACAGTGACCATCATATTTAGGCAAAGTAAATTTTGAGAATATTTTTCACACTGTGTCTGTGTGTGTTTCACACACAAATGTTTAGGGTTATACGAAACTCAATGTAGAAATGACGATTTATTTTTTAGGGTTTGGACGAGACCCAATGGAATGTAACATAGATAAAAGTTCCGTAAGCCAAGAAAATTATGGCGCAATTAAAACCAATCGTAATTTATTTAATATTATGAATAAACCCACCCTTACAGGCATCATGTGTAAACAACTTAAAATTTGAGAGGAAATCAACTTTCTTCGGGTTGTGGACTACCTCATTCGGACCAAATTTTTTGATTACTGTCTCATATTCTTTCAGTTCATCTTCTTCGTAATCGCTTTCTGTATCATTGCCTACATTTTCAGCATGAAGTCTGGAGCTGTTGAATTCGTTTAACACCTCAACCTTTATTTTGTCTGGAGTTATAACGTAACGGTCTAAATTTGGAGATTTCTTAGATTCAGACTTATGACTTTCTTTAACATCCTTGCTTGTTAAATACTTATGTTTACGCGATTTTTTCCGTTTTTCGTATAGGTCTAATGTGCTAATTTCCCCCGATGGGGGTGGACTTGGCAAACAAAGATCTTCACTAATATCTTCACTTTCTGATTGCAATGACAAGTCAGTATGAAGAGGAAGAGACGCATCAGTATCATTAGGATCACTCTGTT
Source organism: Cecropterus confusis (assembly GCA_018251515.1). Classification (NCBI taxonomy): domain Eukaryota; kingdom Metazoa; phylum Arthropoda; class Insecta; order Lepidoptera; family Hesperiidae; genus Cecropterus; species Cecropterus confusis. The sequence goes on along the minus strand of DWTU01002369.1, from coordinate 6,891 downwards.
CATTTGTTTGGAGTATTATTGAATAATTGGATTGATTGCTTGCTATTATGTGTCTCATGGATTCGTTTACTCTATTTACTTCTACCGACTTTGAAGGTTGATCAAATACATTCGAATCTAGTAAAATAGTATGACGCCCGGAATGAACCATAACGTTATCGGGTTTAAGTAATTGGGTTTCTTCACTAACATGAGGTTGTTGGTAATTAGTAGACGTGAAAATAGAATCACTTTTTATATTATCATAAATTTCAATCATTGTGTTATCGTTTGATATTATGTTATCATCTCTATTAAAATCTGTTTGAACACTTTCGTTGTTCTTATTTATCACGTTTCTAGGTACGTTACCCAAATATACTGAGTTTGGCTGTGAAACAACTTTTTTCGGTCTTGCATCCGCCATTTTATTAAATGTAACATGACTGTTTCTAAAGTCTTGTTTTTGTGAAATGCCAAGCATTTTTTCCTTTCTGGTAATTTTATTACCGTAAATTTGTGTTATAGCAATCAAATTCTCAAAGTCAGTTTCGTCGTAGTTATGTTGACGAAGCCGTTTTAATGCAACTTCTTTTGTGGGTGTATTTTCTGCATCTATTACAGAGTCATCTTCACTGTCTGTCATTTGACTTGGCAATCTCGGCGGGGATTGCATGTTTTCTGTGGCATTAAGAGTGGCACGCCGTAAATTTGCTTGTGGTTTTTGTTGATGAAAATTAAGTAACTTTTTATCATCGGCTTTTTTGTTTTGTACGAAGAATAATTGATTTCTCTTGTCACTAAATGATGCATTAGATAAATTGCTCTGAAAATTGGTTCTAATTGTATCTACGTATGAAGGAAGTGGTGGGGACTGTGGCTTAAATAGATGAGGTGGAGAGTCTAAAGCCTCAGAAAAAAGGTTGGCTTCTTTTGTGTTGTCTGCTTTAGGCTCAGACTTTCGGAATTGCGTATCACTCATATTTATCGCCTCCGCTGCGCTGATCAACGCACTAAGACTATTACCACGTGATTGCCTCAACTCTGTATTATTGTCGTCCTTTGAAGCTGACCTTATTATAACATTGCTCTTTATTTCAACTTTGGGGGGTACGACAACTGTGCTGAATGTTGGTCTTGTTAATAAATTATGGTTAACTTTGCTCACTGGCATTATAGTTTTAAAGCCGATATTTTCTTGAGATTTTCGTTTCATATCCTTCAGGGTTGTTAGGGAAGATTTTGCTATATTACCACCTGATTCCTGAACTAGTGTTGTTGTATTCATAGTAGATTCAAATAGTTGGTTCTCAGAAGATGGAATATCGTGTATGTAGCAATCTTCAACTTCATGGTATTGTGCGGTGTCTTGTAAGGACTTATCGTCTACAAATAGCGATTTTGCTTCACTTTGCGTGTCCGTTTTATCCATAAACGATGTCGGTGAAGATGCCAATGATTGAATTTGGGATACTGATACCTCGGAAGGCGCTGTAGCTCTTGATTGTATTGTTGTCATTGAATTTAGGCGTGACTCTGACGTAGAATCATTCGTTGGTATCGACGCCTCTGATGTTACAGTCTGTGTAGAAAATACTGGTACTATTGGTGATTTGCAAAATCTTGATGGCATAGATTGGGTTGATATCATATGGGGCACTGACTCCATTGAACTCTCTGAATTTATGTTTTGCACTGATAGCGTAGGTTGTGTTACCTGCATTGACTGCGTGGCTATCGATAAATCTGGCGCCATAGAGGACGTTTGTGGAATAGGTTGTGCTAATGGTACGTGCGGCATTGATATCATTTTTGGTTCTGGTATAGGTGCCACCAATGGCACCGATTGAACAAACGCCAGTGTTTGCATTGACGGCTCTGAAATCATTACTGGCAAGTTTTGTGGAACTGGTGCAACTGATAGCTCAGTTGATATATTTGGTATCTGCTTCACTAAATACATATGTGGCATTGATGGCGGAGCGGCATTTGGTGCTAAAGATGGCATTTGTGGCACACATTGCTCTCGAGGCATTGACAGCATTAATGGTACAGCTTGTAGTACAGTCCTTGAAGCTATTGGTGCCATAGTTGGAACAATTGGAGTCGTAGGTATCTGTTGTATTGGTTGCAACATTGGCACACATTGCATTGCATGCTCCGATGGTACAGCAGCCAATTGGGGAATAGTTTGTACTATTGGCATGTGTGATATGGATGTAACATAAGGCTCGTATAAATTGTTGGCAACTTGTATTGATGACCCTGACTGTAGTAAGTGCATTTGTTGCATTGATGCATTTGTTTGATCTGGTGGTATTATTGGTATAGATTTAACTAAACGCGGTGGTATTTGTGGTTCTGTTATCATATTTGCCGTCATCGATATAGGTTGTGCAGATTGCATCAATGAGTCTGTTGGCGTTAACGAATATGGTGTAGTCTGCATTAACGGCATGTGTGAGACCGTTGTTGTTGTCGGTTCTGACGGAATGGTTGGCATTGATTGTATTGGTTGCATTAAATGCATTCGGTGCATTTCTATTGACGCTCCTGATGAGAAGCGTGGAATGGGTTGCATTGAGGCTATGGATTGGGCTTGTGCCATTTCCATTGACATATGCGGTACTGTTTTATTCATAGACTGTACTAGTGGCGTTTGTTGCATAAGTGCCATTGGCTGTGCTTGTAATTTTGATGTCATAGAATGTATCGATGTCATGGATGGCTCAGCTGAAGTAGTAGTCGCCAGAGGTATAGTTTGTACCATTTGGTTTGGATGTAAAGTTAATTCATTTGGTATTGTTGATGGTGGTTGTTCTGGTAACATATGTGGCACTGATTCCACATCGAGCATAGATTTTGTTAATTGTTTTCGATAAATAGATATCTCTTTTGGCGCTAATGACGCAGATATTTTTTGCGGCGTCGATTCCATAGATAGATCTGATGACACAGTGCACTTCGATGTCACGGGTTGTGATATTTGATGGCGTAATGATGATTCTGATGACGCCATTGAATTCTCTAATGGTATTTGTGGCACTGAAGAACCGGTTATCAATGATGACGAATAATTTTGCTGTGATATTTCTTGCATTTGAGCATTTACTGGCACGGTCGACATAGAATGTTGTTCTGAATACCGTTGTAATGAAGGATGTACTGGCTCCGATGATATGTATTTTTCTAATGGAATCCTATGCGTTGCAAGCTCCACTGGCATTGACGCCGTAGACATATATTCAAGTTGCATCCGTTGCTCTGAAGTATTTGCTGGCATTGGTGGCAATGGATGTTCTTTAGGCATCCGTTGCATCAAAGATTCTTCTGGTATTAGAGGCTTAGGATGTACTTCTGATATCCGTTGTGTTAAAGCGTTTGCTGGTACAGATAACATTAAATATTCTAGTGGCATCGATTGCATAGAAGGGTGTGCCGATTTTGAAGTTTTTTGGTGTAGATTTGGCTCCATGGTTTCTGACGGCATATAATGTACAAGTTGGTTTGGAATTTCTACTCCGACTGATAATAGAGAATGATTTACTTGCCGATGCATTAAAGACTCTGATCGAATTAACGGTATAGATGTAGGTGGTCTTTCAAAATTTCTACCTTGCACTGTTAGCGTCGTTGAGACAGAAGTTGAAGACTGTTCTAATAGCATACCTTGTTTTGATGACTCAGATTTTCTCAGGGTTGAGGACGATGAATTTTCTAAAGGTCTCCATACCATTGATTGTTTTATAGGTACCGATGTCGTAGAATTCGCTAGTGGTGCCTGCTTTGCAGCCTGAGTTGCTGTTGGAAATATATTATGACTTAGTGGCTTTGGTGCCATTGTAGACTCTGTTGGCTCTCTTGACTCTTCTGATGGCATTCGTTGAAATGAAAGATCTAATCCGTCCGACTGCACCGAAGGAGTGTTTTCTAATGTCCTGCTTTGCACTGATACTTCTGGTACTTGGATTGAGGGCAATGAACTACCTAATGTCATTCGATATAGTTGTGGCTCGGAGTATTTTATCGGAATTGTTGACGTAGAATGATCAGATTGCATTGAACATTCTGTTGTTACTGTTGATGTACTATGTTTTAATGATGCCTGTGGCTCAGTTGCAACGAATGACATTGAATTTTCCTGTGATATCTCATGAATTGAAGATTCTGATTGCATTGTTAATATAGAATGTGCCCTAGGCGCTGATTCAGATTGACTTGACGGCCCAGGTGACGTTTCTTTAAACGATGTACGTTGCACTAAGGGTCCTTTTGACTTAGACGGCATGAAACGTACTGGAAACCGTTGCATAAGTGACTCTGGTGATGTTGATTGAACTGACATATAATGTTCGGATGACCATTGTCGGGAAGGTTCTGATAGCATACATTGAGTTGATCTTTTTGATTGGTTTGATGGTATATGGTGATCTTCTGATGGCCTACTTTTCACTAGTGCCTTGTTTAGTGTCGTTGAGACTGAGAACTGAAAATCCCCTGATGTATGTGTTATCGGAATTGATGAGCGTTGTATGGAAGACTGTGCTGGCTTAGAAATTGAGTGATCTATTGGCATTCTTTGGATTAAATCTTTTGATTTTGACGGTATTGAAGATATAGAATAATCGAATGCCATTGTTTGCGCCGATGACTCTGATTGCTTCATAAGCATTGGTTGCGTTGAAGCATCCAATTGCATACTCGATAGTGTTGGAATTGAATATTCTGTTATTATCCGTTCTACCGATGAGTCTGTACGTACGCTCGATTCAGGTGAAATAGCACCTAATGGTGTCTGATAAAGTGCTTCTTTATGGTCTGTGGACATTTGTTCTATTGGTTCTAATGGCCTTCGTGTTTCTTTGGACTCTGAAGGTTTTTCTATCATTGACAATGCAGAATGTTTTAATACCGGCTGCGTTGGTGGATCTAATTGTGCCGGCATAGATGTCTTACTTTTTGCTACCCTTGATAATTCTTGTGATTTGAATGCTGACGAAATATACTGTTCCGATGATTTTTTTTGTGTTGGAAGAAAATTTGTGGATCTTTGATAAGATAAATGTTCTTCAGCAGACTTTGTTGGCTTTGTAGGCTGTTGTTCAACATTTGTTGGCATATGCATAAAATTATCACAAGGTACTTTCCACGATTCTGTTCTGCTCTCGTTTGACAAATGTCGACGTATATGTATAGATTGATTGTTTTGTAAACGTTCATCCGATAAATCAGCTGGTGTCATACCCGTATGCACAAATTGTTCATTCGATCGGTTCATTGGAGTCCGTTCATTAACAGAGTGCTCACTAGGTAATCTTTCTTTAGACAAGTCTGTATGTTTAGATTGATCAATTTCCATTATTTGTGTAAATCCCTCAGGCTGAGGTTGCGCTGTCAGAAATGATGTTCCAGATAGATCTGAATTCATCGACATCATTGGCATAGATACTGAGGATATCGCGGACCTCGGAGCTACTGATGACAGTGCCGATATAGGAGACATAGGAGATATTCCCGACTGTGGTACTATCGAAGAAGGTGGTGTTGAGGGTACTGGTGTGGTGACTGTTGGCGCTTCCGGCGGATGTATGGAATATGGGACATAACCTGGCGGAGACGTAACTGAAGGTGGTTCTGGCTGGCTTGCAGGTGGATTTAGTGGTATCGCACTATTAACAGCAAATGGTTGGAATGCTGAAAATCCGGGTGTTGAATACGGGTACATTCCAGTAGGGAAGTAGTCTCCTCCAACCAGTTCTGTTGGTCTTAATGGGGTCGTGCTTGGATTAGGATCGGAAATTGATGATGGGGCGATTATGGATGAATCTGGCGCTTGTCTTGGTTCGTCTACACGTTTGTATGTCTCTGAAGGTTTCATTGGAATGGGTTCAAGTGGTAACTGTTTTGGTGGTCGTTCTTCATCGGTTGGTGCGGTCTCCTCCTCTGGGGCGGTAGAAGAATCTGTGAAAATAAGGGTTTATTTCATTTATTATATTTAAATAAATATAGTTTCGCGGAGTTTAATAAGGTTTTTACCATACTAAGTTGACCATTGAAATGCGTAAAAATTGTAAATACTTAGCTTAGATTTACGGTAGAACACACTTTGACGTTTAACTTTACAAAAGCAAAGAGGATTTTTTATATGCATAATGTAAAAAATAAAAGCATGTTGAAAAGAGGATTTCAAAGCATTTTGATTGTGTGTTATCTTTATCTACTAAAATTGTGATTTTCTGTCATTCTATTACCTCGGCTCTATTAATGAATTGATTTTGCTTTTAGTTTTTATTACTATTTATTACTACATTTGAATAAAATAATGAATAAATATATAGGATTTTGAGTATACTTTTTAAATGCGTAGAATATTGTATCTAATTCATCCACTTCAATTAAGGACAAACAGTCTAACAGTTTTTCTTCGTAATAACTATTTACAATTGGTTTTTCTTAGCGTCTACTATAATTGTTACATAATTATTGCTCGTGGTTAAATAAGATTCATTTAATTAAGACTGTAAGAAGAAACCATCCGTACCCGGACGGTCCGTAGTGCGGTTCTGTTCAGGGTCTGAGTGTTTGTGTATACCTTTGTGTAGTTCCATGACACCTATGTCAGGAAAAATCCTAGTGTGGTGATATGAATGTGGAAAGCATTATTTTTTAAGTGACAGTACAGGTTGATTTAAAAATGTACATCAGTTTAATTATGTAATTTATTATATCAATTACTAGTTTATATCTAGTGCTATACTGACCAGATTACTCAGCCAAATAACTAGGTTCAGTCGTGACGTGAACACATTTGCTTGCAATTTACACAAAACGCAAAACAGAATATTATATAAATACAAATATTAATACAGATAGGTTAAATAAAGATAATATAGAAATTGATAATGAATTGCT
>DWTU01002368.1:0-11597 GCA_018251515.1 Cecropterus confusis | reverse complement strand
TTCTCCCATATTTCGCACTTACTTATCAGCGCCGTCAAGTTCAGTGCTAAGTGAACAATTATGTAGCCGGCGGCAAAAATCCCCATAGCTGTTGTTCGTGAATATAAGTTTCCTCTTTTTAATTTTGATTATTAGTAATTATTTGACTTTTTATAAGAACTGTACTATGTAAAGTTCACCTCCGCCACCGCCTCCGTTAACCTCCGCATCCGCGAAGGTGAACCTCTTAACTTCCGCATCCGACTCCGCCTCCGCTTTGATGGTCTCCGTTACAACCCTACTCTCTAGTAATCTTATAAATAAAACTTTCTACTTAGTCTTGCATAGTTCTCAAAGATGTTAGCTGAGATAGATAGACAGATCATTATAAAAGTTCCACCAATCCACTATAAGTTCCGTACTTATAATAAAATAATAATACTGAACGAGTTACGGACTTAAGGAAATTGTAACATACGAGTAGTTCAAGGCGATTGTTAAGGAAGAACCTATTTTACATTCAAAGAATGTTATTGACTTTCTTAAAATTGTCCTGCATATTAAAATAGCTACACACGTGCGACTCCCGCCCATAAAAGTGACCATTATAACCTTCTATACAAATATAGGTGCATTCACAACCACTCATCTATATATATGATCATATATGATGATGATATATATGAGCTATGTATATGATAAATCCATTATAATTATATAGACTTTATTCGTTTTTACAAAAACGATTTAAGATATTAATATGAACATGACTTCCATTGAAAAGATCCGGCAAAAAACTCAACGATTTCGTCCCTTTTCTTGGTAATAATTTGTCGACGTTTTATTTTTAATATCGTGATGGTATTCAATATACCGATAAAATATCCGCAGGAAATACGTTTCAAAAACGGTTAAACAGTACTTTTAAAGTTATAAATAATTTTCAGTTGCATTACGTGATAATTTTGTTAAGGTCAAAATGACAAAGAAAAGTCTTAAATAAAGGAGAATAATTCTTTAAATCCTTTTGTGCAGGAGTCACAAATAGGAAACGACGAATCGGATGTCACGGTTCACCAAAAAAAATCAAAAGCCGTATTTGATTACATTTTTTACTATTTCGTAATTTTTTCAAACATGTAACGAGGTCGTGGGTATAATTTAGGAATTGATAAAGAAAAGAAGTTTGCGGGTGAGAAATTCTAAAATCTTGTGTTCCTTCTAAATAGCCTATTGTTACATAACCTTCAGCCACAAAAACGTAACTAAACATTCCAAGTTCATGGTTATTATAATAGAAATCGCTTATTTCATTGCATCAGATTCAAGGCTATCCCCGTAACTTACGGAATGACTAGAAACTAAATACTATTTAAAAAACTACGCTCCACATGAGTATTTTCGGCATTTCTAGATACCATACAAGTATTAATTAATATAAAGATTTTGGTGTGTCTTGACAAAAAAGATTGTCAACATTGATTCAGTTGTCTCTAAAATTGTTGTTGCGGGACAAAAAATTCAAACCCAACGGATAATTTCAAATTAATATACAAAGTATTGAATTTAAAATTTCTATACACATGAGTTTTATTACCATTATAGTTACGATAAAGTAACACAATGTGTATAGTTAATTAGATAACATTAATATAAGCGATAAATAAACAATAATATTAAGTAACCATAATCAAGAATGAAATGTTATTATTATTTACTGCTACATATAAATAAAAATTTATATCTAAAATACTAGATAGTTCTTACCTTATGATCGGTAGATTGTGTTTCGACTAAAACTGGATAAGGCCCAGAAATAATTTCCTTGCTAGGAGAGTCCCCATTCCACAACAGACTATGTGAGTGGCCACCCACAATTACGTCTATATTTTCACCAACTGTTTTTGCTATTTCTCTGTAAATTAACGATGACTCTACATATCCTATTTATATTTCATATATATATATCATATTGCTGCTATGGTCCATAGACTTGTTAATTTAATGTTAATAGCATTTTGTAGAGTTTATTCAGTTGTTATATAAGTAACAGCATTGAAACCTTGTAAGAGGACATCTAGTGAATAGGAAATTTCAGATCATCAATAAATAGATATATAAGCCATGGAAATGTCTATTAAATACAGATCTCATTTCAATTAAAGATTTTGCCGTAGTCATAATTTATTCATACATTATGACTACGTCAAAACCTTTGTAGGTTAGTTGTAAAACCATTTATGCTTCGACTTTAGAGATATCATAGACCTGGCGGGTCTATTTATGCCCAATATTAGGTGCAATGCTCCAGTGATGTGGTAAGGAAGACCAACTTATCCGATGCGTTCCAACTTAGTACTCAGGGTAACAACGTGGCCAACCTGACTCGTTTACAGAATAACCTCATCGATTAAGTTAGTTTTAATCAAATTTCTTTAAACAAATATTTCCAAAATTAAACATATTTTCTAGTATGATTTATCAGAATTTAATATTTCAGCGTTAAGATATAAAACTGTCTCCACGTTCTGTTCAGTATTAAGTCCCTTATGCACTTTTCATAAAGTTTATTGGGAATTATGGCAGCTGTGTCCCATCGTTGCATTTAAATTGTCGATAACTCTCTTAGATATTATAAAATATAAGATAAGGGCGTAATACGCTTGATCGGTTTTGAGAAGAGTCTAGAATCTCAATACATATTAGATTTTTTTACAAAACTTTTACAAGTGATTTAGAAAATATTGGAAGCTAGTATTATATTAAAAAATCGTACCTTAACGTATCCGTTATTTACGAAGATAATCTATAGAGCCTTTTAATAAATATTCTTATCGTTAAATGAGATTCGTACCACGCAGTAGAAACAGTAGGTAAATGATGACGATATATGATGATATATTATTGATGTCCCATTTGCTGCTATTGATTTAATATAAGTCATAATTGTTTATGATTTCAGACTCGCCGAAATACTAAAGAAATAAAATGGGTTAATTTCAAAAATATTGACGTTCTGAAATTACTCTCATTATACAACAGTAGAGACAGTAGGTAAATGATGACGACAATGTTATTGATGTCCCATTTGCTGCTAATGATGTTACAAAAAAATGATAAAAGTCATAATTGTTTATGACTTCTGACTCGCCGAAATACTGAAGAAATAAAACGGTTAAATTTCAAAAATATTGACGTTCTGAAATTACTCTCATAATACAATTACGTTCATTTATTTGATGGAATCCGTCATTTATGATTTATTATTATTTACTTGTGGAGGTCATGAGACCTGTAATAAAACGTTGTAAAAGTGTTGAGTGCAATAGGCGGACCGGTCGCCAAGAATTTCTACGCTGAAGACAAAGATATTTATATTTATATATATCTGCATCTGTAACTATTACCATTAGCACGAGGGTTTTACATTGTTTTTTTATTGACAAAATACCTAACATCATAGTACATTTTTTTTTACATACGGAAATAGCAAACAAGCATGCAGTCCACTTGATGGTAAGTGGCTACTGCCGCCCATGGACATCCGTGATCAAACTCGAATAAGATTAGGTCTCACCTAATTATAAACCCTGAGGTCTAAGTTGAAACGTCTCGGATAGTACTACTCCCTTACCACACCCTTCAGACCAGATCACATGAATGCATAACACTGCTGTTATTACAGACAGTCGAAACAGTTTTACCACCTTCAAAATTCGCAATTTGTAGTTAAGAAAACATAAGCAAAAGAAAGTATACAATAATATGTATATAGAGCTTACTTATCCACTTCCAACCCACAATGGGACAGAACTATGATAATATCAACGCCTTTGTCTGTCAACAATTGGGCTTCTTTGTAAACTACTTGGATTGGATCCAAAAATATCACTCCTTCGGATTTTGATGACAACTGTAAATAAAAATTTCAATATGATACTCGAATATGAAATGAAATTGAATAAAATGTTTTTACATTTCAATGGACCGTAAACTAGGATGTGACGTGATGGAACAAATAAATATTAACTTACTAATATCTGGATTTATGTGTGTTTATTACTCTTTCATGCACAAACTACATATCAAATTTGTTGAAAATTGACTCACAAATAGTTTATAAACTAGGATGACACATGATACCCAAGGTAAACATGACCGAGGCGGGCGGAGCCGCTGGAAATTAGCTAGTAAGTAACACATTGGAAGATTCATATCAAGTAAATGATTGTTATTATGTATATTAATAAATATGACAACGTAATCAATTACATGAAATATATAAACATTTAGTTTCGAGAAACGTAATTCTATGCATTAATTCAGGCATATTTCTCCCAGAATCATTTTTGCGTGAAAGCGTATCAAACATACTTATCATCTCACTTACATCCATACTTACAAACTTTCACCTTTAAAATATTGGATACTTATTTCTTAGAATAATTACTTACCATCGTTTCCTGTGTTACCAATCCTATGATACCAATTTGCCTTTCTTTTCTTTTTATAATTACATGAGGTTTGTACAAGCCATTTAGGGACGGTTCATTAGAAGTATCAATATTTGCTGCCAAGACTGGTGCTCGGAGTGCTGCAAGGTACGGTACTATGCCCGCTATTCCATCGTCGAATTCGTGATTGCCAATTGCCTATTAAATATGATATTTTTAATGAAACAGACTCATTTAACGAATAAGCGTGCCCTTAGTACGAGTTTATTACGATTACTCAAAACAATCATTGTTTACGTTTTCGCCCGTCGCTGTACAGTATGGCTAAAAACGCAAACGCGTTTGCAATGTACATTACAATTTATGGTCGAAGTTGTAAACGATGATTTGAGGAAGCAAAATAAACCCGCACTAAGGGCTCTGATAGTAAGTCTTTACTGTATAGACATCTGTAATCAACCCCAGCTAGGATAGGAGAAGAATAAGTAGGAATGAATTTTTTTTCAACTTAACCCTATTGTAATTGATATTTTTGTATTGTTTTAGGAATCGAACCTCAATTTGCTCCAACAAAAAATGTATATTTGCCTTATTTTTTTTTGCTCTATTTTATATCAACTGTTTATTCTACCGCTTTTTCAATGTTATGTCAAAAGCTATATATGGAAAAGATCATTACCTCTATTCGTAATTTTACAATTAGGTTAGGTTAGTTATACATCATTTTCATACACATTCAAGTGAGAAACTTAAAAATACTTATAATTATAAATTTGTGTCCGGTATGCTTGTAAGTGTGTGTGTGTATGTGTGTTGCTTATTATATGAGCGTTGTGCGTGAGTATGTGTATTCGACGTTGTGTATTATATCTAATAAGTTTAACATTTAGTTTTGACTATTTCTAGTATTTATTTGAGATATGTTCTTTTAGTAATTTCTTAAATTTTAATATTCCCTTTACAGTAACATATTTTTGGTACTGGTAAATTGTTATTATGTATAGGTCTCTAAAAGTTATTTGGTGCTTATGGTATTAATGCTTATTTTACATAGATTCTAATAAAAATAGATTATTGAAAAAAATAGATTATTTCTTGAACGTAAGATAATTATAGCAAAAGAGGTTTCTCGAACCGAACGATATAGGCGATATTCTGCTATAACAAATGACCACAGGCGACGGTGACTACTTTGTATCAAGTGTCCTGTTTGTCTTATATATCGTTTGCTTATATTGTAGAAAAATATTATACACAGTTACAAAGTGGAAAATTACTTACATGAGCATCATTAGGCAACATATTAATGAACTCCTGTGTGACGTTCCATTTGAGAAGCGTATACCAGTAAGACCCCTGGAAAGTGTCTCCAGCATTCAAGAGCAGAGCACCAGGCTTTTCTTTTAATAGCGCCTGTATTTCATAGTAAAGACGGGCAAACCCACCCAAGCAAGTACTGTTGTTCGAAGAGCACATAGGATATGATACTGAAGTTTCTTCGAACCTAGAAAGTAATATAAAATTTTAATCCGAATATATTTAAAAAGTTAATATTTCTCTTATCTTATCAATAAGGATATATATTTTAGCAGACAGTAAATGGGCCCAAATGCAAAATTAGTAATCTGTGAAAGTAACAAAATTGTGTTCGCATTTTGGGATGGCAGTTAAAAGACATATTTTTTAAACAACGAAATATTTATGATAGTCCTTCTCTAAAAAGAAATCGTCACGTTACAATCACTACGCAATAAACTAATTTATTTGGAGTAGGTTCAAATATTTAACTCAATTTACGAACATTTTTGGATCTCCTGTTTATTTAAAAAGTTTTAAGCCGAAAAAATTAAAAACTGAAACGAATATAACCTCTTACTAATTAAAACTTACTTTAAACTTCTTTCGGTGTAAAAACATGACCACGATAACTAACTGCTTTTAACCGTGAAAAATAAAAATCTTAGTAAAAAGAAAATAAAGCGTGAGCGATATTATTAAGATAACAAACAACGTTACAGAAACACAAATGAAAATTCTATTTCGAGACATTGTTAATTGTTAAACCACGAATAATAACTTTAAACTGGTTAGACTTTATCGCGCATCGCGTCTCATGAACAACTAAATACAAATTAAAGGCTGAACAATAAGTAAGCGATATTTTATTGAGTTACATTAACTTATCAAAAACTAACTGATTTCTCAACAATTAACTACCTACAGTTACTTCACAGCATTAAAAGTTGTGACGATCTGTCAAAACTGTTACGTAATCTAACTTAAGTATTTAAGTACCAAATAAAAAATGTTTTACAATAAGTTTTCAAGTAATAAATCAATAAACCATGAGACATAAAATATATTTCCTAAATTAATTATTTATGAAGCTGCAAAACATTTCGAAGGAACTGCTGCCATCTATCTGTCGTCGGTAATAACTTATGATTCATGTGACATATGATGTCTTTAATTAATCATAGATGGCACTAATAGCCTTCTCATTTAATGTAGACTGTTTTATCTGTTTAATACAAATATGATTAATTGGAATTATATTACCCAATTAACTATTTTTAAATACATAACAGAAATAACAATTGTGTTGTACTCGATCCAATTCTATAGCTCTTTACAAAAATGTTTAATTTGGTAAATTAACGTGAATAATTTGTTAATTAGGTACGCAGCATTGTTAGGCAATGAACGGACTCAAAAGATGTTAAACATTAAGTAAGCTTGATTTTTATAAAAAAAAAACAATAAAAAATAATTATCACCATTTCTTTTCTGAATATTTGCATTCCTATCATATTGAGATGAGGTAAACTATGAAACAACAGACCAAAACCCTTAAACACCGTTGATACTATGTTTTTTTATTATCAACTATCGATTTACATACTATCATATCGATGCTGAAATTAATATTCGATCATAAGCTTATTCGAAATGTATAAAAACTGAAGTATTAAAATATACATAAGTAAATATTAATAAAGATTTCAATTTAAACGACTGCCCGCGTCGGTCGCCTTTACTACAGTAATGAGTATCTATCATATGTGTTATTGTATTGTTTATATATTGTTATCGTATTGTATCCTAAGTCATAATGTATTAATGTGCCAAATTTCAGCGAAATTCGACAAATAGTTTTGCGTCAAAGTCAAACAAACACATTCATCCTCACAAGCTTTCCGCAACAAAAATCATTTAAATTATAAAATCGCTTTTTATATAGGTACACTGATTTTATTAAATGGATGAAATGGTCGAATATGTGAAACGGTATTTAAAATTATAACACGTGCAATAAAAAGAGAAAGAAATCACTTTCCTTTAAGTGAAATCGTGTGCCCACTGAACGTCGTTAGAATAAAACGTCAGCATAAAATGCACAAAAACCAGAAAATATGCACATTCATACTGGGTTGGACTCCACGGTAGATCATTCAATGGATCCTAATTATGGAGAGGCAATGAATAATATTACAGTCCTATCCTGTTTCTGTATGCTGTATCTGTATCCTGAGATCTATTTAAATGATATAAGTAATACTAAAAGGTAATTTTGTATTTCAATAACAATTTGATTAAAAATGACTTTTCTTGATAAAAAATGACTACTACTATTTTCGGTATTTCGTCTGAAATTTCTAATGGTGAAACAGTTATTTTAATACAGTACCTACATCTGCGGCTTAATCAACAGGACGAATATTAAAAAATAGAACAAGTACATTTTAAAAAACTGACACAAGGAAAATTTTTATAACAACTAGCTGATCCGACAAAAATCTGACACAAGGAAATTTTATAACAACTGCCTGATCCGACAGACGTTGTCCTGTTTTAACAATGAATTTTAAACTCCAATTGGTGAGACTGACAACAGGTTTTGTATTTTTTATTTTCGACAAACGTTCTCTTTTTTATAAAAGCCTTTTCCTGACAATAACAAATACGACAAAAACGAATTAACGAAATCTGTGCAGCCGTTCACGCGTGATGCCGTAACTAAGGGCAACAGACATTCGTTAATATATGTTATATATATTTCGTTTGTTATTTCATATGTATATAGATGATCAGAATAGGTACACTACAATTTAAAATAAATGGTATTTATTAAGAAGTATGCTGAAATAACAGTTTTTAAAATAGTTTTTAACTGTCATTACAGCGCTAACATATTACGAACGAAATAAAATAATATCAGAACAAATCCAATAGATGTAAAATAATATAATGAGGCATAATGAAATATTTATTGAATTGGTACAATCGTTTGGAACAAACTTATATAAACAAAACAAAATATTATTAAACTCGTTATTTATTCTACGCATAATGACGCGTAGATCAAAACAAAGAACAATCGGTTCGTATGATTACATTTTGACCCATGATAAGATACTGTTTGCACATGTCCTACAATGTACGGTATAATTACGACAAATTGATGGGTCAATGGAACGTTTGCAGTACGATTAACGCACTTTAAATTAACAACAATTCATTTATACTTAGGCTTTTGTATATCTTAGTTACCGACTTAGTTAACCGATTTTTATGCGCAATCAAATTATGTGTGATTTTATTTACTAAGTTTGTGGTTACCGGCTCATTTTCATACGAGACGACCGAGCATCTTAGACCTCGTCAGTCAACGCATCTGTGATTGACTTCAGATATAACCCCTGGTCTATTTGAAGTTGGTTACAGATGTCAGAGCTGTGATAGGCGAATGGTTGAAACTCGGCCTCTCAATCGAGGGTTCGAGGCTTGAATCCCAGGCACACACCACTGATTTTTCTAAAACTATGTGCGTATTAGTTATCACTGCTTCACGGTGAAAGAAAACATCGTGAGGAAACCTATACATCTGAGAATTCCTTAAAAAGTTCTCAAAGGTGTGCGAAGTCTACCAATTCGTACTTGGCCAGCGCGGTGGACTATGGCCTAAAACTCTCTCATTCTGAGAGAAGACCTGTGCCCTGCAGTGGGACAATAATGGATTGACGGTATATACAGATGTTTATGGGAGGCAGTGACCGCATGCTCGTTTGCTATTTCAATTAAATATTAAAATAGTAAATGCGAGTAGAGAAGCTCCTAAACTTATTAGCAAGGCAAAGGGTTTCGTTACGTTATATTTGTAAGGTCTTCCTAATGCAATGAGCGCCAGTATTATCCTTCGACGATTAGTGACCCTAAGAAAATGCCTTGATTTCGCGAACTAGAGTTCTCAATGTTGAATGATGTATTACGTTTGAACAACAGTGCTGACGCATCAGTTTACTCATTTAACTAGATTTTAAAGCAGGTGTTGATTGAACGAAGCCAAACACGACATCATTATATTTGGTTATATCCCAAATAGCTTATAATATTCTAGTTGCAACATGAGGTCAACTTACTGTTAAGTATAATTATTGTTTGAAATTAAATCGTTAACTTTTTTAAAACATTGAAGTAGCGTACTAGCATGCAGTCCTTTTTTTTGATTTGGGGGGGGGGGGAAATGTGCCTAACCCCACGCTCCGTCACCCGGGGAGACAACGGGGTAGTGTCCTCACCCGCCCTTACAAGGCGGACCACGGGTACTGCGTTGCGCCGTGGCCCGCAGGCGGCAGTCCCATCGGACACCCTCTCCTGTGCGACGCCCAACGCAACTAGCATGCAGTCCGCCTCATGGTAAATGGTCACTTTCGCTCATGTACATCTGTAACCAACTCCATACAGAACAAGACTTCTATCTGATAACGAGATGCAATACTTATTTTAAGGACTACACTCTTCGCCTCGTAAACAAGCCAGCAGTCACACTCTTCCAACGAAACGCAAGAACTGTTTCACAACTTTACATCTGTACATTATCTATAAATCACAACTTGATTAAGTGTATCATTAAGAAAATCTATTACAGTAAACTGCGGATTGAACTTTGCTAGATAAAGTCTATTATTGACCTTGATACTTCATCGAACGTTATGAAACATTGAAATAACTATATTGCTACATTATAACTATTACATATATTTATCTAAGTTATCAGTAACTATCAGTACATTCCTAAGTAAATATATTAAATTAATTCTAATAAAATATTTATACTTCTCCCAAATAAACTACCGTACCCTAATTTGGCAAACATGAATAAATTTCAAAGCAAGTAATAGATCCTTACATCTGTTAACAATTGAGGCTTACCTAGCGTGAAAATCATTATAATGTACTATATCCAGCCTGTAGACATCGTTCAAAACACCGCCACTCACGAGATTGTCTAAAAGAGTCCATATAAGAAGTACGCACGCACGCATTGTGATTATCAATCAGAATAATATACAGAAATAAATAAAATTGTACACGTTATCACATCATCGAGGTAGTAAGTCACGGATTGATCTGACGCCGGCGTCAGACTTGACTGTTTCGACTGAACTACGATCAGTTACGTTATTTGAGGCTTCTGAATGTAACCGCTCACGGTTACAACGTCATTGTCAGTGCTCAATTGTTTCAAGATTTCAAAGCGGAATTCCTTTGCCAAGTACAAGTTGGTACAACACCAACAAATAAATCTCACAAAGTTATTTATGTACATAATTAATTAATTACCGTGTTTACCGGTTAATGTACTGATAAGGCGAATAAGACAAATTTTTGTATCGTTTTAATCTTAATCAGTTCGTTCATGTGCCTTTTTTAAACTTGTTTTTGTATGTCCATAGCAGCTTTAACAAATTTTAATGGTCGCCAACTTTAAATCTGATTATCTATCTGCCTACATTGATAGGTGAATTCATGTCAACTTTTTAGTTCTCCTCTATCGGAAGCAGATATATTTCCATGGACCCACGCTTACGAATTGTAGGTCTTAAATTTTTTTAACGTAGCCCGTTGGCGTGACATAAAAATTTATTCCGTCGAGTAACCTGTGGACCCCTGGGGATCTGTTTAGAACACTTTGGGAACTAAGGGTATAAATTATGTAATTTTTACTCCAATAGTATCTGGGTTTCCAGGTAAAATATTTTCCCTAGATACAGTAGTAAGGTTTTTTTTTTTTTATAGCGGATAGTCCTCATGGATACCCAGCCGCCCGGGGCAGCAGCTGGGTTATGCCGGACTCTTACCGGCTAAACCCCCACTGTGTTT
>DWTU01002367.1:0-11598 GCA_018251515.1 Cecropterus confusis | reverse complement strand
TATAATTATGTGGCATTTCCATTACAAAACCCCTATTCTGAACTGATAGCCAACAATATATATAAATATTATTAGTGGTTTATAATATATAAATATTTTAAAATGCTATGTGTCAAACACATTTTGTAATGTAACTAACATGTACGTGTTCAAGAAGAGCATTGCATAATAGAAAAGCTTTTAAACAACTGAACTCTATTAGCAAAAATTGGGTGGCATTGAACACATTAAAATCAAGGCCGCCGACACTCGCAAAATTGATTCTAATGGCGACATTGTTATGAATGCATGTCAAGAGCGAATAAGGCTAACCTAAATGACATTTAAGGCTGTCATATTTAAACATGTACACTTTTAAAACTGCTCTTCAGGATTAATAAGTTCAATAAGAGGCTAAATGCATTGTTTTATAAAAATAAGCACTAAATAGGCACACGCAACCTGCTATTACTTGTGACTGTTGTTTATGTCACATTATGTTAAGATGAAGAAGCATACGACCATTCACTCATTCACAACTGACGATAAGTGATCATTGCCGCCAATTAATAGAACTGGGGTTCTATCTGAAGTCAATGATGCGATGCTACTCCTGAGCACTAAGATAATTGCCGCATATTTATACAAGTGAGGCAACGTGAAGCAGTTGAACTGCTTCGCGCTAGAAATAGGTGTGGCGTCGTAACTCCCTAGTCCAACTACACTAGTTCTACCACTTGTTAAACATTCGTTACATTAAGATACATACAATAACTCATCAAATCATGGTAAACGTTTATTTATCTATTTGAACTAAAATGTTATGGGAATTAATTTTTTTTATTTTTTTTTATCAGATGAAGAAGCAAGCGCACGTAGTCCACCTGATGGTAAGTGGTTACTGCCGCATGGACGTCTGAAGTGAATGACAGACGCGTTGCTACTCCCGAGGACTGAGATGGTCGCTTCATATATAAGTGAGCCGGCAACCACACCAACGAAACGCAAGAACTGCTTCACGCTAGAAACAGGTGTGGCAGTGGTACCTACCCAGTCGAACTACACCGGTCCTACCTCCTGATAAAATCTAACAGCAATGTAACAGGATTCTGGTAACAACCGCACAAACGCGCAACTAGTTGCAATTATATGCTCTCTCATTAAAACAACAGACGTCCCCCAACGTCGCGGACTGTTTAAAGGTTTTCGTAATCATTCCGTGAATCGTTTTCTGCACAATGATATGAGCAGTCTCATTATTTTGCGGGATGTTTTCTAATATGTCTGCTGTAAGGTGAAGCAGACGAGCGTATGCGAGGCGTATTGTTGATTTTTAATTTTCATCGTCCATTAAAATATCTACTTATATGATATTAATATTACGGTTATCTTATGTTTTTTTAAAACAAGGACGAAACACTTCATCAACGTGGAACGACAACAAAATTTACGACCCGTGACATGACTTCGAAATGACTTTAGTTGACTACGGATCCTAGAGCGGTTAATCTCAAAAGCAATACAAACTCAACAATTCAGTCTTTTCATACCATTCATCATTCATCGTATTAAATATACAATGGGAAAACAAAAACAGGTCCTACCCGTGCATTTTGTTCGCGGTAATGTAAGAATAACAACGGGATTTTTCCCGAATCCCCTCATAAACTGTTTGGGTGGAGGACCCGGTTTTCATATCATATTGGGTGCATGCATTAAGAGTACTCTCGGTCCGGCGGCGCGGAAAAACCAGGAACCAATTTTCACTGAGCAATACAAATAACCATGGACGGGAATGACGTGATGCCATTGGGGGTAAAACATGCGTAAACGTGGTAGATTCGCGTTCAATCTTTTTTTGTTTGACAACATTTATGGTGCAGTTTGGTATACGGTATCAGTCGCGTAAATTTTTTGGCCACTGCGTTTACATGTCTGAATATATGCGTTTGCCTAAAACGTTTCACTCGCGATCGGAAATCAATGATTTTAGACACATAGTAGAGACTTGATACAGATTTAAGAATTCCAAAAAATTGCTTTATGTACATACCTCTCATAGTTCGTAGATTGTAGAGAGATTGTAGATCTACGATCGTTATTTCAAATTATACGTGTCTCTGTAATTGTACTTGTACTAGTACTTTATTACGAATCAAAGCATGTTAATTAGTTAGTTAGTACTTAATTACAATGTTTGACATAATTTCCTACGGTTGGGTTTCCTACGGTTAAATCAAGATTATTATTATATTATAACAGTCAATTCTTTCATGAAAAAAAAAATACTTTTTTTTTACTTTTTACCTTCTTTTGAAGATCAAAGCACTGATTTGAGTTTCATTCTATAAAACATACAAAGAAAGACATAAACACAGCAAAAAGTTTTAAGTGGCATTTTAAAATCATATACGGTTACATAAGCTGTATTTATTTGTGTAGACATCATCAATTAATTCAGATATTAAAAATATACATAAAGCCTACCATATTCGGTCAAGCCGCAAAAATTCGATGAGAATGAGTCACAAAATGATCGCAGCCGAGATGCGGCAACCACTGACATCCAGATTGTTAAAACATCCGTTGCAGTGTTGCACATTCCGATGCAATTTGGGAGGCCTCGGGCACGCGAGCCCACCTGTCCACAATCCGAACATGCCTGCGGTAATTTATTCGGTCTTGTCTCTCGGGGAACACTGGCAAAGAATAGCCAACTAGAGTAGAGTCAAATACGTAAAGTTAAGTGCCTAATTTTTAATAAACGTCAAAACTGAAAAAAAAACTAAAAAAAAGAAGATGTTATTACATAATCCATTGACTTAAGTAATTGTCACTGATAGGTAGACGCCTAGGGGTATGGATTTCAGAACGCCCATAAACGAGTGGTCGGCGCCATCTTTCCCAGCTACCGGGCCTGGATGAGGAATGGAGGTCGCGTCACGTACCGACTGACTCTGATACTGAACGGACATGGCTGCTTTGGTGAGTATCTGAACCGCATAGGCCGAGAGGGGTCCGCAGTGTGTCAGCACTGCGGACACGACCAGGACTCCACGCAGCACACTCTCGAGTACTGTGGCACTTCGTGGCAGTCAGAGAGGCGGATCATGGCCAACAAGATCGGGAACGACTTGTCCCCGACAGCCGCCATCGCAGCGATGGTGCACTTCAGGAAAGCGTGGGACGTGGTGACTTCCTTCTGCGACACTGTAATGTTCGCAAAGGAGGACGCTGAAAGAGCCGGAGAGCGTGTTGATCCCGCTCGGCGAAGGAGCCGCCGGGGCAAACGTAGATAACGTTCACTCCGGCGCTGTCCCTCTATAGCCGGGGAGTAGAATACGGCTCCGGTATCCCCTGCCTGTCGTAAGACACGACTAGAAGGGGGCTTCTGGGGTTGTGGGCGGCTAGAGTAGGAGATCGAACCGCCCAGTCAACAACCCCGAGAAGGACGGCGGCATGTGTTGCTGCATGTAGTTGCAAACAGTAGAAGGTGCAGGGGGACAGTTACTCGTCCCCCAAGAGATGAGCCCGAGAAGAGGCGCCGTGCTAGGGGGCACCGGTGCGTTCCATTGGAGATCCCGGTCCCCTACAAGCGCTGAGGAAGGCCATCGAGGAGTTTTAGTGGGTAAAAATTCCTCTTAACCTGGAGTCTCTCTCAAGGCTACGGTGTATCTTTAGAAGGTTTCCCCCCCGTCACCAAAAAAAAGGGGTATGGATTTCAGTATATTAGGCTGCTGATCCGGAGTTTTGAAGTACTCATATGTGGATGCAAGACATTGTTTATCGTTTTTATATTCGGGGAAAAAACGTAACATCAATTCATAAAGTTCTCAATTATTTGTGAAATTGTAAAAAAAATCTTTTTATTCTGAGAAGAAAATCCTGTCCAGTGCGAGACAGTAACGGGTTGGTGACGATCACTTATTGATATAATTTCTATGGCTCTTAAAATTAATTTCGTTGCTTCGAAATAATAAATTGCATGGTATTTCAGAAAAAGAATGCTACTGTTTTTTTTTAATCGAATAAGGTTTATAATATTCAAAAAGCTACTTATAGGTATTATTTATCATTTAAGTTAATGAATTAACGCATTCGCTTAGTTGAAAATTTAAAAAGCAAATTCCATGGATTTTCGCAAATGGGTATCCAAACCCATCCCTGAATGAAGATTTTTTCCTATATCTACAGCGCTTGGCATCCATGTTGTTGAGTGAATTTTTTAATGTCAGATGTATTAAGTACAATACACAAGTCAGATTTATCTTTATGTTATATGCATCAAATAATATCAAGGACCGCGCTACGATGTAAAAGTATTTTGTAGAAATTGAACTGCTGCACATAGTTTGTCTATGATTGCGTTGTGGTAAGAATAACGTCACGAACATTGCGATCGCCCATCAAACTGCATTGCCATTGTTTTTTGTTTGTCCGAACAAGTTGTAGGTAATTAATATCGGATATAATACATCGGAATTTTTACGCGTTTTTTTTTGTGGATTATATCTAACGTAACAATTATTATTAATTGAACATTTATAGAATACTTAAAACTTATTGAAACATACTCTAAATATTACACGTGATAATATTATAAACCTTCTACTTGGAACTATTAAGCATTAATCATATTTATTAGGTAAATTTTATTATATTAACGATTATTCGCAAGAGCCTAATTCTTACAAAACACACTGTTAGGACTGCATAATTGTATAAGAGGTACATATAAATTCTGGCATTTAGTATTACTCATTTACCTTTGGTCACGTCGTTATTTACGTATATTTGCTTTCAAAGATACCAGTCACATCACATCACACAAAAACTCATGTTACTATACCTGTGTTTAACGACGTGCTAACGAATAAAAATTTAAATCTATATTATACTCTAATCTAAATTTTTCCCCACACGAAAGTATGACCATAAAAATGGTTCAAAGTCAATCCGATTGTCTTGTCTGAACGTATAAATTTATTCAGAATCACTTATTCAAAGTTACATCGTAAGCTCTTGTATTACCATCAGTTATTCCTGTCAATGGGCTTAGTCCATTAATATTCTGCATATCCCTTGGTCGAGTATATTCAAAACAATAGAATCAGTAAGTTTGTAGCCGGGATCAGGAAATTCCAACTAAAATAACCACGTATATATGTAGATGGGTCGGACGTGTCGATTTTGTCTTTAATCTGGCCTTGGGTTAGGTGTGAATGGATTTTTTGTTTGAAATAATGAATGACAATTGTTGCAATTTGAATTCAAATGTTCGGTGTTGTTTTTTTTCTTTATTGGATATCGCCACTTTATATTCACATTGACCAACTGATCATTATCATTGATATTTAAAACTTAAGAATTTATAAAACTATGCACTATTATAATGACACATTGTTAATTTAAATAAATATAAAAAGAATATGAGAATAATAATTATTATTTTTTTATTTATTTAATCGTATTTATGTCTAAATTTGAAATTCGAGCATTTCTTATTGCACCTACTATAATAGCGCATTGTTCATTTAAATAAATATAAAAAGAATATGCGATTTATTATTTTTTTAATTCATTTATGGTATTAATTTCTAAATGCGAAATTCGAGCATTTCTCATTGCACAAGACATTGATAACACTTTTGAAATTAGTTGATAAATAATGGTATGTTCAACTATTTTAAATAACAATGTTACATGTTAATTAATACTGAAACACGTTTCGTACTAAACAATCAGTACTTCATTATTCATTCATAGTATCGTGCATACAAAGGGAAGCCACATCTTAGCACAAAACTTCAAACACAAAAGGTGTTTAATCCGTCCGTAGAATACGCTGTCAGAAGCAGAACCTTAGACTTACCCCTCCTTCCGAAACCCCTCTTCGAAGCCCGCTTCCGATACACCCCCTCTCCCTAACTACTTCCTTTGTATAATTAGGCAGCTAATAAGTCCCTGTGAGAAATATTCAGTGAGCTGAGCGGGACCTCGGAGTGAACCTGTCGATACTGATTACAGACCGCACTGTGAAATCTATCGAGGGAATTGCGCTTTCAGTATTTCAAATAGTCCTCGTACGAAGTCTTAATCCTATTAACTTTTCTCTCTGACGCTATTTGACTCGTACGCTCTTTGAATTTTTCTACTCTAAGAAAGGTATTTCGCATTCACAGATTCTTTGTTTATTTTTAGAGAAAAGTAAAAGCAATTTGTTTATTTTCGTAACCTAGACGAAGATTCATAGTGCCATAAGTTTATTCGACTTCTGACACAAGTAAGCACTCGACAAAAACGGAGAAATGAATCAATATTTCTGAGGAAAGTCCTCCGAGGAAACCCGCCTCAATTATTAATTTTTATGTGAGCCACAAATCTCAATTCGCATTCGATTACTACCTATCGATCAGAACATTAAACACGTTACAAAAATAAGAAATGGCCGTAGTTTCTCATTCGGCGAAGGGTGAATAGCTAATAGAGTATTTGGAAAAATAAAACAATATTCGGCGACCAATACGGGGGAGTGATAAGTCTATATCAATATTATTTCCTTTCCTCTGAGATGAGTAAACTTTACTAATGACGGATAGCAAAATAGATACAGAAAATAGGGGAGAACTTCGTCCCCAATTTAATGCACTGGTCAATTTGTCGATACAATAATGAACACGCATAATCACTTAGTATTATTATTGTATCTCTATAAAACTGAGAATGAAATGTCATGAAGTGAGCAAATGTCCACGCTGAAAATCATTACTACAGAATAAGTTACGTACAACAACAATAAAATAAGAGCTAGATTTGTTGTAAGATACTCGATTAATTGGGAATCCTATCACAATTTGAAGATAATATAATACATTTACATGCCAACGACCGCTCATGGCCCACAAACTACATCAATAAGATTTGCTCAAAAGCAACATTCAAAGCAAAATCTCTGTCCGCAAACAATACCGCCGATGCGTGGCAGGCGTCACACACACTCGGGTTCAATTTCTCATACATATTCAAAGCGCCAAGGGACGTCAACCTTCGGGGCGGCTCTAATGAACCTTTGAGGGTTGATGTACATTTTTAACGTTAATTACAGCGGTATAACAGCATTA
The DNA here is from genome assembly GCA_018251515.1 of Cecropterus confusis. Lineage (NCBI taxonomy): Eukaryota > Metazoa > Arthropoda > Insecta > Lepidoptera > Hesperiidae > Cecropterus > Cecropterus confusis. The sequence goes on along the minus strand of DWTU01002367.1, from coordinate 4,498 downwards.
TTTCATTTTATTTATTTGTTTTGCACATGTAATTAGCAGTCTTATTTTTGGATATAACATTAAACTTGTATTATTCTAAAGACATTCACTTTAAATTGAGTAATGTTATGGTTGAAAACATCGATATCAGGCTATTTTAAAGTAGGTGATTGATTAGAGCAGGCGCGTCACAGCGTGGTGGGATTGCGCGTGCGCACTTGTTACCAATAAACCCCCTGCAACAAACTATGTAGCATCAATTTCAGGCATTCAAAATCAGAGGTTGGCAATGCTCAACTTTAAAATGCGAGGTATGAAGAATGTCGTACGTATCACAAGTTAAATAGAAATAAATTGTTTTGTCTGCTCCAAGCATGTATTCAACGTGTAAAAAATACTTCAAGCTATTAATATCACTAATCAGCGTTATGAAAAAATATTATCCTATGTTATAAATATAATCTTAAAGAATAAATTACAAAATAAATGTACAGTATACATTTAGATAATTCCTAGATAAACATTAAGATAAACATCAGATATTCTTGTACGTAAGAATTAGTGACAATAATTATATAGGCATTTATAGAATAAATTTGAAAGCCCAAAAAAATATAAGTAGATGTTAAGCTCTGAATCGTTAAAACACTTATTTATAAAATGAAGTAAACTCTCAATTACTTATTTTTTTTTTTATATAAGCTTATTATAATTTCATTAAATAAAATGGGTTTATAAAGTTTGTGGCAAACGTAATCATATAAATCGTAGTAATTTAGTTCGAGCAACTGAATACCATAGAAGGATATATAAAAACAGACGGAAAATTAGATTCTCCATTACACCCGCATAAAAGGCTATCTACATTCTCAATCTCGCATCGTTTTTCCGCGTCGAAAAGCAAGACGGAAAGAAAATGCAGGGGTGGCAAGCCGACTAATACGGGGAATATTATTGTGTCCAAAATACGACATTAGGGCATTATCGTATCATATTATGGTACATTCAAATTTAATACATCTGCTGTACATCATTTTGTTTTCAGGTTTATTTGCAAAGATTTTAATTTTAGAATGTCTCCAAGAAAGTAAAATATTTCTAGAAATTTTAATTTTGTGTGTTCAACACAATATCTAAAATATTTATTTGTTCTTTAAGATTTTTTGCGCTTCTTCCTTATATTTTTATTTCCTCATATATAATTGTGATGACATTAAAACCAATGGTTGTAGTTATGGTAATACGAGACAGTGTGATAAAAAATGTGATACGTACATTTGGACTTAAAATCGAAAAAAAGCAGGGAAAAATACAAGGGTGGCAATCCGGTTAAAATTATTGAAATAATTGATATTGCGGAACCAAATATTTAAAGTTAATAAAATAAGAACCGGGGACTAACAGGTATAATTAAATTTATGTAAAATGTTGCTCAACATTTTGTCACATTTTCACAACTCAATATTAGCTTATCACTTTGAGAACCTTGTTTTTAAGTTTCTTACAATTATTTTTGAACAAAAAATAAGACCGACTTCCATGCCACAAAAAAATTTAAAAAATTATTCAAATATATGTTGGTTCAGGACATAGACAGTACATGGTGATGGTGGTTTCCACCGCATAACTCGAAGTGTTTACCATCGGATCATACCTATGTCGAAGAAAGATAATTCCGTAATGAAATTTCTCATCAAATGAAAAAAAAATCGGTCCAGTAATACCTGTTATTCAAGATTATAAGAAATCGAGTTTTTCCAATATTCCGGTGAAATTGCTGAAAATTTTTCAATTTCCATAAAATGGGACCTTCTGTGAAACTAGCCGTATACAATGCCGTTCGAATCATGTGGTTTGGTAGCACCATTGCGGAGTAAAGCCTGAACATACATAAAATAAGTGTGCGTTTAAAGATTAAAAATTATCCTTATTCTACTACTACTTCAAATTACTACTATTAAAAGTGCCTGTAAATATTAAGAAATATCTAAATTCCACTACATTTACTAATAAGTCTTTCTTCGTTTGATTTAATCTAGTTAAAGGGGTTCGTACACATAAATTAAATACCATAACTGAAAGCACTCAGCACAGCAAACCACATGCGTGGAAATCACACATCGGATACAGTTTTAGCCTGCAAACTGTCACATATTTAAATCATTCGTTAACCGCGTCGATGTGAAACAGCCCAATCGGAAATGCGCGGAATATTTGTGTTTCACGCGCCATTGCTTCGGCTATCGGAAATATTGGAAGTCAATAGAGATAAATTGTCAATTTGATTTATGACTGCAAACTTACTAATGAAGTTTGTATAACAATTACGTTACTTGTAATTTTTCTAATAAATATAAATGACAAAATATTTGGACTGTATACGAGTTTTATATTACTTTTGACATTGGTAATATACAGTTAAAAATATATTACTATAAATTGTGGTCTAGGGTTAGACAGATAAATAATTATTTATTTTGATTTTATTTGATAGTGAAACTTTCCTGGTTCATAGAACCAGAAAGGATTTACTTTTATAGCGAGGGTGCCATGAAACACACAAAAATAAAATACAAAAATATCCAGACTCAAAAGCCAGAAATCTAAATTTATCTTATTTATCGAACCGAGGACCCACTACCTATCAGACGGGGAGACCTCTTTGTCGCGTGAGTCATAAACTGTTTTCTATTTTAAAGTTTCTAAAAAATATTATTATGAAGTTATGATATGTCTGGCATATTGTATGCTATAAACTGTCACGAAAACATACTGGTCTTCCTTATACTTTATATACGTGAATGTTCATTGTACGCGACCACTTTCAATCCTAGCAAAGTATCCGGGCACTGAGTACCGTAATTATCTTAAAAAGCATGTTGCTACGAAGAGCTTTTTTATAAAAAGCGTTTTAGTTAAAATTTAATTCCAAGAGTGTACACAGTTTTGCTTGCTCGGCCGGCGGAGTCACCTGGGGACACGTTTAAATTGAAATTTTCATTTCTTGTGAAAAACAACCCACTTTCACCCCTGTTGGCGACGCGGATTTGCATGCACAATTTCTCCTTTACTTTCTGTTCTAATACATTTGTAAGCTCAACACTTGGAAAAGTTCGTATTAAGCTTTTGAATATATTTTTTTGTTTTAGTAAGACAATGGAATACATAAGTATGTACATTTGTTGAATAAATACCGCAAACCGTTCTATCACTGGAACACTACATTGCGGTTTTTTTACCTTTATTTTACAAATGAATATTTTATTTCATTATCTTATTCTTTTATATATAAAATAAAATTCAAAATTAATTTTTATTCCATCATTTAGTTACCTACACATAGGTACGTGGTTAAAAGTACCGTTAAAAACTACAGCAACTTACCTCGATCGTAGTTTTTCCGGATTCTTGCCACTTCATCAGGTGCTCGCCCTTGAGAGACCAACCAGGGGCATAACTAATAAGTCCCCCGCTCCCCGGCGCGGTGGCCGGCGGTCGGCTCCCTGCGGCCTCGTTCTGCTCAGTTTTCGACTTCTTGGGGCTCGTCTGAAGCCGGAAAAAGCTCCGTCCGTGAATCTTACAACTTTTCGAGGGGGAAAAGAAAAATGAGTTCTTTTTCGGTGATTTTTCTTGTTCCTCGTTCGTTTTAGATGCAGACGCGACTGCTTCTTCGACTTGAGCATCTTGTGTATCAAACGACGGCTCAGTGTTGCTTCCACTCGGCTTAGGCCCCGAGTTTTCGTCGGCGACAAAAAGTAACGTTCGTTGCACAAACGGTGTTGCTTTATTGTAGAATTCGTAAGGTTCAGGCACTTTGAAACTAGCTGGTATAGTTGTGCGGTGTGACTTAGAAAATCTTCGCTCCATGTATTTTCTTGCCATTACACGTTTATACTAAGTGGATAATTATTTTTTTGTATTCATAAGCACTATTCATTTTTTCTGCGCAACGCATAGGTTTTAGAGACGTAATTTTATTGGCGATGTGTGTGTAGATAATAAGTATAATATATATTATAAGTGTTATATTATTTTCTAAAACAAAAGAACTCCGAGCTTTTGTGCATATTTTTAGGATAATATCGATTCTAGTAATTCTATTAAGTTTGCTGAAACGCTCCCTATGACGGGTTGCAATTTTCACGCGGAGGCTTCCTCGGATCGATCCCTATGCGTGGGTAAACAGTGCCACCCTCACCTTTTGCTTGCAAAATTTTCAAAATCACTAACCCTAACTCTTAAGTGTGTGTAATAAGGTTTATTTTTAAAATTCATTCACGTTGATTAAGTTAGTTTCCCCTTGTACACGAAAATGGAGCCTGAAAAGCTAAGGTATTATTGTAAGACGTGTGTTTGATGTTACATCACTAATATGCTCTGAAACTTTAATTACATTTAGGTATTTCAACCGTCAGCCCATTATTGTCCCAGTGTTGGTAACAGGTCTTCTCTCAGATTGAGAGAGCTTCAGGCCATAGTCCACCGCGCTGGCCAAGTGCGGATTGGTAGACTTCACACA
>DWTU01002366.1:0-11599 GCA_018251515.1 Cecropterus confusis | reverse complement strand
TCGGTCGCCGCGCTCAAAGCCCGCGATAGAAGCTATGCAATAGCTTAAAAACAATTTTGTACAACACGCAGAAGGGTCGTCCGTTGGCGATACACGGATATCGCATCGTGACACCGAACACAAGTAACGCAACACGTAACAAGCCGCAAGAGTCGTGGAGGCCGCAGACCGCGGGGTAAGTGATATAGCGCACTAATGACCTTTGTAGGCGGCACGCAAGAGACGCACTTCTTTCTACTTACCTGGGAAGGAATACGGAACAAGAATAATTATTTATTTAGACTAAGAGTGCTATTTCTTTAGACTAAGATTAAATACACTTCGTGGGTTGACTTCGATGACCGCCACGACACTTATTTCGCCCGTTTTACAATAGCTGTTTATATTATGGCTTGGAGGGTGTGTTAAGGAAGAAATACTTTAGAGGTGTCTCAATATAATCTTCAGGGATAGCAACGCACCTGTTATTACTTTGCCAAGGGAAAAAAACTTAAACGGTATCTTCCAATTTAGTCCTCACTGGTAATGCACCTGTGACCGATCTCAAGACTCTAATCCTATCTACTTACTGATGTCCTACGACAGTTTCCACTTACTATGAAGTAGACTGCATTTCCTTTTGCCACTTAGACCATATCATGTAAGATAACATCAGTACACAAGAAAATACCTCAGAATCCTGCAAACGGCAACATTTTCCATAATTTTTTTAACAATTTCTGTAAATAATCGAAGGTTGCAAGGTTGCTTTTCTGATATTAAATGGACGACGATCCACTTTTCACTGGAGATTTTTTTGTACACGGCAAACCCATTAATCTTTGTTATCATTACTTCAATGGACATGCGTATTAAAATTGGACTTAGGTTTCACGTTAACACTTGAGCAGAAAGGACATTTTTTTTAATTTATTGGATTGTTAAACCGTTTGTAAAAATATTAGATTAAATTTATACAAAAAATTGCAAAAGTAAGCTTTTTGTAAACATTGAGTTCAGAAAACCCTTACATTTGATATCCATTTCGTAGTAGCATATAAAGTAATTGGTCCAACATCGTGGGGCGTCCGCCATATTGTGAAATGAAATCAAATGAAATAAAATGAAATATCTTTATTTTACACAGGCCTTCGGTGGCACTTACAAATTGTCAATTACAATTAATTTTTCTTACACTACCACCGGCTCGAAACACGACCTCAACTGAAAAGATCCGGCAAGAAACTCAGTGGGTTTGTCTTTTTTCCTTGTATTACTTTGTATATATATTTTCTAATCATCTTGTTTATTACATGGGCAATAATAGCTAGCTCCAATATCTTGCCTTACATTTGACTAAACTACACGCTTGTTTGGCAAGATACGCTACACTTTGACATTTAATTTAATTATAGTATTCAACATCCATTTATCAATTTGATCAAAACCAATCAAACCTATACAATTTACTAGGTAGCAGAACGAGTACATTTACCGGTGAGGTACCATCGCTACACCTAATTCTTTGCGTTCACGCAATTCTCGTAATTCGTTAGATGCCGGCTTACGTTTATATGAGAAGGCCATCTTAGTTCTCGGGAACGCAACGGGGAAGCAACGCATTTATAATTGAGTTCAAATGGTGGCCTTGGTATATACGAAGTCGGCATATTTGCTCGTTCCTTCAATTTTACAAAAACCTGGCGTGTATGCAAAATTTCAGCTCAGTTTGGGGTCAGAGGTTTAAAATTCAGTCGCAAAAGACTGAACTAACAAGGCAAGTTAAATAAAAGCTTGTAAACACAACTGTGTCAATAGACGCTTGTCATGTACTCTATAATTCACGTTCAAAAATTAGTCTCTCTGTCGTTTCAATACTAGACTCTAAATTGTATTTCAAGATATCTTTCCACAGTTTCTATGATTTTGTGAAGTTCGTGACGAGTGAGATAAAATTAAACTGATACGTCGCTAGTGTTATTGTGTCTCCTTTCGTGTCTTATGACCTGAGCACACCGTGGCACGCGATCCTGAACAAATTTGGTGTTACCGCTCAGCATTCTTGGATCATAAAGCGCAGATGAAATCTTGGAAATGCTCCATATAATATAATAATCTCCTAGACAGGGTCTTAAAATGGTTTCTATCACCTGCTATAAAGCTTAAAAGTATCCCGTATTCGGTTTATCGCCTTGCCTATTTTATTCAGACTATTTTAACCTCGACTAGAAACTAACCATCTTACCTATTTCTAGCGTGAAACAGTATTTGTGTTACAGTGGAGGGGCGTACATTTCGGCTAATTGACATAAGGAGTTGATTCTGTGGTCGACTTCAGTATCGTTAGTACAAGGTTATCTTGTTTATTTAAAACAATAATGATTGTTTTGAGGCTTGAGTGAGATGATTGCAATGTCATTTGGGCGAAAAGCGCAAAATGTACATTGCAATGTATGGGTAAAAACATAAACAAAGATTATTTTAAGGAAATAAGATAAACCTTTTAACAGGTGGTAGAACCAGTGTAGTTCGACCGGGAAAGTACCACCGCCACACCTATTTCTAGCGTGAAGCAGTTCTTGCGTGGGTTGGAAGGGTGTGGTTGCCGGCTTACTTATGTATGAGGCGACCATCTTAGTCCTCGGGAGTAGCAACGCATCGGTATTCGACTTCAGATAGAACTCCTGTTCTATATGAAGTTGCTTAATAATGTCCATGGGCGGCAGTTACCATTTATCATCAGGTAGACTGCATGCTCGTTTGCTATTTCAATCTGATAAGAAAAAAAACTCTTTCACGCAAAAGCTACTGGGCGGATTTCGCTGAGGCACACCAATAGTTTCTAACCCGTAAGAATTTATAGGATACTTATTGTCATGGTTAACGTAACAGAAGCGGGTGGAGCCTCGAGAATAAGCCAGTTTAGTTATAATTACTGCATTTAATTCATATATAAGTTCTTTTCAATTAAGTATACTTATTGCAAAAATAGTCTCAATGTGGTTGTAGCAAAAATGATAGTGCAGTTTTGAGTTTTGGAATGTTATTTGTAGGTAAAATCGATGAGGCAGATACTATGACGATACGTGGGTATTTTCCAATTTGTAGGATTATTACGAACGCTCTTAGTTAAGTAGGATTTCCTGTGCTGTTCCGAGTATTTATTGAGAATACGATACTGAGAGATGAAACAAATGATTCTATTAATAAATCTATATTTTATCGACCGATCATTCATGTACATATGAAGTATTGAGTATCTAGACTATCTTAAATAATAAAAAAAATGTTTTAAAGTACGTAACATTACTGACTATATTCTTATTACATTGATACAAATGCTTTGAGATCGCCATTGTCCTAAAAATGGTAGAACAAAAGTTATTGTTCTTGACCCAAACTACAAGTAGTTCGTCTTTCACGCTTTCAAACTATTATTCTTTAACCTTGTTGTAAGCCATATACGAATATCTATACGTAAAAAATATTTAAAACTCCACGTGGACTTTTTCATACTTTATCTGGCTATTACAAAATTATAATTTAGGGCAACTTATAATATTACTATTTTTATTCCTTGGATTTGACATATTCTCCTATAGAATTTGGTTTGAAAATATTTTTTATTAGTATCCAATAAAAGTTTTGTATCTACATACAACTTCAAATTACGTACCTATACTAAGGAGCTAAAGTGATTCCTATTAAACTTTTTATATCTATATGCAACATACATAATATGCTTATGAAGGCGGGATAAGAAAATAGAGAAACTTTTAAAGATTTTTTTGTCCGAAATAAATGAAGTTGAGTAAGTGAATTTCAATCACATGTAAAATATCTCGTCTTAAGCGCAGCCAATTCCTTAGAGGGGTAACCGGAGGAATATCGAAATATACTCACATAATAAGATCTGCTGTATCGCGGAATAAGGTCGGGCGTACGGTTCAATTTCGCTCACACCAAGCCTTCGGTTTGTTGAGTTTCATGAACATTCCAAAAAGGGTAATCGAAGTAGGTATACACAGAAACTTGTCAAGGCTTTTCAAGTATGTACAATTAATTTAAAACTTTCTTTGCATATTACAAATTGTATCTACTAAATTTGTCATTTGAATAAGGAAGATGTTTACAAAGTTGTGAATATTGCATTCCTTCATTATGTTTTAATCAGTGAACATTTTTTAATAATTGTACACAGATACCTGTACTTATAATTTTAACGGAACAATTGACGGAATGTTTAAAATGACATTTAAAAAATTTCACAGTACGTTTGTACTTTTATTAAATCTTAATGTTCTCTAAGAAAATTAGGCGGCAAAAGTAATATCGTACAATGGGCACTTAAGTACTTAGTTCATGGACGTTATTGGCTCCCGTAAAATTAATAACGCACGCCAGTAAGTACCAATTAGCGGACTTCAACGTCACTTGACATACTTTTTTCATTACATGAAACAAAAATGGAACCAAACGTCATTCGTAATTGCAAACGAATAAATATGCCTGATAAAATATTTGAGCCTTTTATTTATAAGGATATTATATATGATGTACTTATAAACTTAATTGGTTTTGTACCATTTGTATTTATTACCTTATTAAAATATTCTTAATAACTCGCTTAAGGTTTTTTCTGATCGATAGAACCTATAAATTCAATTTTCGCAACCATCGTCATTTGCAATTTAAAGTAAAACTCTGATTTCGATGACAGTAACTATAATTACATAAATAATAAATCAAGGTAAACTTTCAAATGCCACAGACTAAAAAGCATAAAATAATTCAAGATTTTGCTTGAAATGTATATCGTAATATAATGGACGAAAAGGTAGAAAATAATTAAACCAAATACGTGGGGCGCATACAATAAAAACATATTATAAATGGACAGAGAGACTACAAGATGACTGCCGCATCTGCTCACTATAACTATAATGCACCAATTACCGCTCGAATGCGTCCGACGTTTCGTTTAAATTATTTTCTTCTTTATAGTCCGTTCCGAAAACATGGCATATCGTTATTTTTCTTAAATTAATGTATTTTCTTAACCCCGATGCAAAAAGAGGGGTGTTATAAGTTTGACTGCTATGTCTGTCTGTCTGTGGAAACCTAGCTCCTAATAGGGTGAACCGATTGGGATGCAATTTTTTTTGTTAGACAGCAGATTTCCGGGTGCTGGTTCTTAAATATGTTTTATAAAAATCGGTGTAGCCAGTTACTAAATATGATAGTTCAAAGTGGGGAGGAATAATCGAATATTGTCAAATATTGGGTATATTTAGTGGGGTATTAAATGGAAGGGCATAACGAGTATGCTATAATTAAATTGTTTCATCGAATTTGGTTGTGCCATTTAGTAGGTATGAGGGTGAGAATGGGGATGAAAAATCGAATATTGTCAAACATACCCAAGTGTGGTATCGATGAAAAGGAATGAGGTTTATATTACAATTAGTCATGTTTTATCAGCACTGGATCAGTAATTTACAGTGTATAGGGGGCGAAAGATGGGATGAATAATCGAATATTATCAAATATACCCAAGTAGCGTATCAAATGAAAGAATTGACGTGTACATAACACAAACTGTCCATTCCATTGAATCGGTAAAAATGATAACTGCTATGGTAGGTGAAATGTTAAATATTGAACGCATACCAAATACATCATCTTATCATATACATCACATTGACTCGTGTTTGATGTAATGTATACAGATATAAATTTGCAGACAAATATCTAAACTTACAATACCAAATGTAGTTCATGTTTTAAAATTAAAATAAATTTATAATTAATAGAAATCCCTAATGCTGTAAAGATAAGTGACTTTTTAAATAGTAATTTAAAAATTCAAAAATAATATTTATAGATGAGCCATCAAATTCGAGCGAGTTATATTATTATAATTCTACCTACACGGATACGATTTCTACGTAACAAATTATTACAATTAACTTCGTCCAAGTTATATTTCTTAGTAGAGCGCCATGCGTCATACGCGCCACCTAACAAGGGTTCACCACCTGTAAAAGTTGATCTTTAATTCGGTCGGGTTATACGCGTGGAAGTACGCATAGTCCCGCATTGAAACCTTGAGCCATCCCCGCGCACCGCACCTCCCGCCCGCCCTCTAAATACGTTCCTTGTATTCTCCTCACGCCTGTAAGCTAATCGTGTTATTTATGCAAGTTGTCATTGTTTCTTGTTAATTAATTTAAGTTGTTCTGGGAAAATTCTAACATTAGAACGTAGACGGAAATGATAAATTATTCATGAAAGATTAGGCAGTTCCAACTAACTGATTATTAGCGGTAGGTATTCATAAGTTCTACTGCGCACGGATTATTCGAAACAAAATAAGTTTATTTAGGTTTGTCTACAGATTCGTTGCTATTTCTTAACAGATTAAGTATTTAACCCTAAAAGACATGTCTTAGTAGTGATATACAGTATACGCAATCAAGGTATCTAGAACTACAGGGTTATAAAACAGAGAACCTTTAATAGAGGGAAACAAATCATCCCCTTTACAAACACCTGTTCAATGCTTAAACATCGTAGCGATACAACGCAAGCTATTTGATGTGTAATTACGTGAGAAATTTCAAGAGAATGACGAGGAAGGAAGCAATATACACATGTAATATATGCCTACATTTACGTTTGTCATTCTAATTTATTAGCGAACACATCGTTTGTGGTATAGCGACTGGTAATAAATAGATGTAAGCATATAATTCTTACGAGTACGTTACTAATACATGTTGCGACATGCCCTATTTTGTATTTAGTGTTATGTTTGGATTATTGTTATTTTTGTTTAATATTGTTATTTCTCTTTTACTTCTGAACCTTGTTATGTTACGCATGGAATTAGATTATTAAAAAAAATATCTCTATTTTTGTTATCTGTTTCAACAGTTAATAAATTTTAAACTTACTATTATTTTTGATACAAGAGTAAAAAATGAGGGCGCAGTCTGTCTGATAGAGCATAGTTTCTGTAGCCCATGCCTTGTACATCCAATTTTATTATTTACTAAATTATTCTTAAATATAATCTCTTCTATGTTTTCTGAATATTTTTTCAGAAAAAGTAGGTTAGTACTGTATATTCTTGTTTTATCACCAAATGTTGAACAGTATTTTTGTTATAAGCTGCTTAAAAATATAGGTCTAGACCGAGTTCCATTGCCATTATATTATTCTTACATACATTTATAGAAATGTAGAGTAACAAAGCCAAACACTGCACACAAAGTGAAATAGGAACAAAAGATAATTACTCCACCGAGACTAGAACATGGCACAAAAGATGACCCTTGATGTAGTAAATCTGCTCGGTGCCAACGAGCGCCGGATTATCTCCGATATAACTTGTTCGTGTCTTCGTTGCGTCGTTTTGTGTTAAAATTATCGGAAACTTTTTACATTTTTTTGCCGTTATGTAATATTTGCATAGTAACATTTTAAAACATAATAATCGTCTAAGGCGATATTTTTATAATAGAGTGTATTGTACCCAGAAAACAAGGAATGTTACAGTGAAATTTACAATTTTAAATTACAATTAAGTACTAAAATATCTAAAACATTTTTCTTTTCCTTGCGTAATAGTTATGTGAAAACGTTATTATGTTTTTACAAAACAATTCTATAATATACAAAAGAACAAATGTATGTTTTACACAATATTAGGCAAATTCTGCCACACAAGTTTATAAAATAATCTAAAAACAATTTGTACAAGTTATCTTTTTGATTTTTCTGCTTGTCCAGATCACCTTGTAGCGTGAAAGAATCTTTTTATTGCACTTTTGTGAAACCTGGCGGTCGACCTTCCCTTGTGGTTAAGACTAGGGTTGACTCTGTAGGTATAAAAAAATGTAGTTAGTGTTTTTAAATATCAAATAATATGATTTTATTAAGTTTGTAATGTGATCAAATAATACATTTTCGAAACTTAAAGAAAAAAAAATAGTCTTGGTAAATATTAAATATCATACTTATCCCGTATTTTAAGAACTTACTTTTTAACAAAAGATTCTAAATAAAAGGTTCTATATCAACATATAAAATTAGTTTTAGTTGTATTAAGTTAAGAATTAACAAGAATTCTTTCCATACTTTAACATCTATGCCTACTTTACCTTTGCTTTAAAGAAATGCAAGTTCCGTGAATTCTCTTCTTTTTACTTAAACTTAGATTGTAGCGTTGCGGTTGGCACGGTTAAAACTAGGTCACACCGTAGGCAGGTGAGTATGGCCAGGGAACTTTAATACACTGGCTAGAGGAACGAGTAGGCGTAATTAATATCACTCTGCATTGATCTTTATGTGACACTGGTGTGTGTGACCTAATGATATAATCGCGATACTGGCCTACAAAAAGTTAATAACGCGTTTTTAGTTTTATATTATTGTCAAATATATTTTTCTTATGCTGGAAGTGACTAAATACAAATTTATTATAAAATACGTCGGTTATTTACGTTCTCATTGGCCATACCTGACGGTATGGTACCTGATGAGTTGACACCCATTATTGTCCTAGTGCTGGGTGCGGGTCTTTTCTCAGATTGAAAGAGTTTCTTGCCATAGCTCCCGCGTTGGCCAAGTGCGAATTGGAAGACTTCACACACCTTTGAGAACTTTCTTAAAGAATTCTCAGGGGTGGACGTTTCCTCACGATGTTTTTCTTAACCCTAAAGCAGTGGTAATGAACATCTAATACGCACATAACTTTAAAAAATCAGTAGTGCGTGTCTGGGATTCGAACCCTCGCTTGAGAGACCGAGTTTCAACCATTCGGCCATCACTGCTCTGCCAACAGTAGTCCCTGTAGATTATTTTTGCGAAAACAATTTTAATTCAATTTGAATAGTCCGAATACATAGTAGTATAGATAAGTATATGAATGACAAAATTAGATAATATTTGTCTAAGAAATTTAATGAATTTGACCATGTTTTCTTGTAGCAAGATTTAAGATTTTTCTACATCAAATACGTAGACACAAAACAATCGCCATGTAATGTTAAAGCAATATCAAAAATGAAATACAAGTACACGAAACTTGCTATAAATATACATGGCGTATGAGGTTCACAATATTTAGATTGCTACACAAGGAATCAGACATAAAAGTTCGAGACGCGGAGGGAAAATAAAATTGAGAATGAAAGCGAGCTTGCAGTAGATCGATACTGTAGCGGCTACGGTCGTGTGGCTCTACGGCGTAGCTTCGTAGCGGCTCGGATTAGCTTTCACTTGTGAAAGTCACTCGTATTTGTCCGTAAGTTGTAGGAATATAGGCACCTATTACTTTTTAATAGGCTGCTTATATTATATACATTAAACAATCATTTCTTTAACCCTTCGCATTTGTTACTAAACTAAGTCGCGTTATGAAATTAAAAAATTAAAACATAAAAATTTGATCCTTCTCATTGTTAAATATTTTTTTACTAAAACTAATTCATATTTTTAAACGTATAAATATACCATTAAATAAAATATTATTATGATTTTATGTTGAAAGGGCTACGTGCTACAGAGTTTTGTAATATTTTTTTGGCGTTTTTCGAATATCGTGTCATTAAAATTGTTATGAAATTAATATTTATTTTTTCCGGTTATTAAAATGATTCTGTAGTATAATTTATTTTGAATCAATACAAATACAAATTATATAATACTTAGCTTTTGTACTGCTATGCTGGTATCAGATTTTTTGTTGGCATGTCTTTTAATATAATATTCTATTTGAGTCTCTTTCTATGCCAGTTGAGTTGATATGTTCATAGATACAGCTAGATTTGTAATTCCGATCGCTTCTCTTATATTTTATGTATATGAATGAAATAGTAGGAGTCTGTTTCGAAATAGACGATTAGGTTGAAATGTTCCAATCGATAGATACGAGTCGTCAGTTATTTGTGTGTGTGGAAATAGACTACGTACGTAAAGAGATATATACAGCTATATCGATATGATATTATTTAAATATTTGATATTGATATTTGTGGAAAATGTTAGTTATTAAACGTATAGTTGTTGTAAGCTTTTAATAAACATGATTTTTTTCACAATTCTCCTTAAATAATTTCACGGTACTCAGGTTCTACTTACTGGTAATATATCTAATGCTTACCAGGTGGTAGAACTAGTGGAATTCGACCGTTGAGTACCACCGTTACACCTATTAATAGCATGAAGCAGTTCTTGCATTTCGATGGAAGGGTGTGGTTGCCGGCCACTTATATATGAGGCATCTTAGTCTTCGGGAATAGCAACGCATCTGTAATCAATTTAAGATAGAATCCCTATTCTATATGTAATTGGTTAAGGATGTCCATGGCCTGCAGACGCCATTTACCATCAGATAGACTGCATACTCGTTTGCTACTATAATCTAGTTAAATATAAAAATGATCTTTTAATTTATTTTTAAATTAAAATGTATAAAATACTTTAATATCAGTCAAATATCTCGTAAGATTATACAAATCAGACCGTACAATCTTACTAATTATGTCTTATCGTGGCTTTAAATATTTTTAGATATGTTGAATATGCGGCGCCTTTGTTCAGCGTTCAGTAATTGTATTTGGCATTGAAACCATATAGTAGTGATGATAAAAGAAAGATCGCAGTAAATTTTGATGATAAGCAAAATTTACTGCGATCTTTCTTGTAAAATTCATAAATATACTTGTGAAGGGAATTGTTCGTTTGCTTTACACTTTTAACATTATGGGGAACGGTATGGCGGAGCAATCGCTTTAACAGCCTGACACGCAGATTGTTTCGGGTTACCCACCCAGACATATATACGAATAATGAATTAAGATTACTATTATGGGTCTGGGTGTTTGTGGTGCTCATGGCAACATGGCAGCATGCTATTATAGCATAGCAGGCTATGAATGTAGAAAGTGTTATTAGTAGATATTATTTTTTACTCCAATGTAATCTAAGTTATTAAATACTACGCGTTAAGATATTGTTTTAAGTGAAGAAATGCAAATCTTGATTTAATTGTGTAAAACTTCCTTAAATTGCTGAACTGAACTGGCACACAATCCCAAGTATGTTTTAATGAAAGGCGCATCTGATTGCACAATTTTTGCTCTTATTAAGAAACCACTTTAGAAATCGTTCGCTGCCAAATTGCTTGTAGAGGCACTTAACATTATTTTTCAACATTAACAAATTCAATGTAAACTATAATAACGCTTATTACATAATAGTTTTTAAAGTGAAATATTACTCACATCACTATCCCACAGCTGGGCTCAGGCTTAATGTTTAAATAATAATCCGCCATTCTAGGCAAGTATTGATTAGGGATCGGTGCTTAGTCTGCACAACACTGAAAACATTATGAAGAATTCTAGGCATTACATTTTTTTCTTGCAGAACTAGAAATGCTGCGCATATTACTTCAAAAAATTTCGGAACAATCAACTGCATGCGTGCAATTTTTTTTTTTATAATATGGAAGTAGCAAACGAGCATGCAGCCCACCTGATGGTATGTGACCACTGCCGCCCATGGACATCTGTAATGAACCGTAGGTAAGATCAATGTCTCACCTTAGGTT